>JBBPBX010049473.1:0-25340 GCA_038048925.1 Garcialebias charrua
CTGTACCAGTCAAAAATCGTGCAGCAGCATTTTGTACCAGCTGCAACCGAGAAAGCGAGGCCTTATTTACTCCAATCAGAAGAGAGTTACAATAATCCAGGCGTGAAGTAATAAAAGCGTGGATTACGGTCTCTAAGTGGCGTCTAGAAAGGAGGGGCTTGATTTTTGACAGGCGCCTCAGATGAAAGAACGAGGACTTAACCATGCTGTTGATGTGACAGTCCAGTTTCAGGCAGGGGTCAATTTTCACTCCTAGATTTGTCACAATCGACTTTTCATATGGGGCCAAAGAGGAAAAATCAAAAGTGGTGGGACTGTCAGGAGCACTAGATTTAAAGACCATAACCTCGGTCTTTTTATCATTAAAATGAAGGAAATTAAGCGCCATCCACCCTCTAATGTCACCAAGACAGTCCAGAAGAGACTGCGTGGAGCCATTTTGTTTTACAGGAAAATAGACTTGACAGTCATCCGCATACAAATGAAACTGCACACCATGTTTTCTGAAAATAGAACCGAGTGGCAGAAGGTAAAGTGAGAAGAGCAGAGGACCAAGGATAGATCCCTGGGGTACACCCCAGGGGAGGGCAGCAGATGCAGAGGTAAAATTATCAATCTTCACACTGAAACTTCGATTTGAAAGGTAGGACCTAAACCACTGCAGAGCTGAGCCAGTGATGCCCACCCATTGCTCCAATCTGGCGATAAGAATTTCATGGTCGACTGTGTCAAAAGCAGCTGTTAAATCTAAAAGCACAAGTAAAACACAGTTTCCAGAATCCAGCGATAAAAATATATCATTAAAAACCCTTAAAAGAGCAGATTCAGTGCTATGGTAGGTTTTAAAACCAGACTGGAAGACCTCCAAAATTTTAAATTCATCCAAAAAGTCCTTCAGCTGGGTGTAAACAACTTTTTCCAATATTTTTGAAATAAAAGGTAACTTTGAAATTGGCCTAAAGTTGGACAAAGAGGTAGGATCAAGGCCAGGTTTTTTCAATAATGGCTGAACCACAGCATGTCTAAAATTGCCTGGCACCACGCTAAACATTAAGCTGCTATTGATCAAATTTAGAACAAAAGAGCCAACTGTAGAAAATACCTCCTTAAGAAAACAAGGAGGTACAACATCAAGGGGGGAACCTGATGGTTTCATACTGGTGACAATTTTCTCTAGGTAGGAGAGAGAAATAGGCTCCAGATGATCAAAAAGTGCAGGACAGGGGACCAGGATGGAAGGGTCATGGGAAGGAAAAGAAATACAAGCCCTCGTGTTCGTAACCTTGTCCAAAAAAAATTGAAGGAACTTATCACAAAGTTCTTTAGATGCTTCAATAGGAACCGGTTCATGTGAATTTAGGACCGTGTTGATTGTATCATAAAGAACACGGGGGTTGTGAGAGTTGGCAACAATAATGTCAGAGAAATATTTGGCTCTGGCTGTTTTTACAGCTTGTTGATAGCGACGCCAACTCTCTCTCACCATATCAAATGAGACTTGGAGACCATCCTTTCTCCACTTGCGTTCATTTTTCCTGCATACCTGCCTAATGGCACGGGTATGGTCACTCAACCACGGGTCAGATTTAGGCTTTGAACGCCTAATTTTAATTGGGGCCACATCATTCAGAATAGTGTTGCATAAAGAATCAAAATGTAGTGAAAGCTCCTCAGTGCTGAGAGACACAGAGAGCTGTGAATTTAAACTATTAAAGGCTGTGGAAAAATGAGCAGCAGTGGATGAGTTAAAAACACGGCAGCTTCGAGCAGGAGCACAGGGTTTAACAGCTTTAGAAACAGGAATAAAATCAAATAAAACTGGCATATGGTCGGAAAACAATGCATCACCAATTTCCAAGTTTAAAATAGACAATCCATAAGATAAGACAAGGTCGAGGGTGTGTGTACGTTCATGCGTTGGGCCCTTCACTGATTGAGTGAGACCAAATGCATCCACTAAATCTAAAAAATCCTTCACCAGCGGCTTTCCAGGGCTGCACACCGGGATATTAAAGTCTCCTAAAAATAAAATTTGCTCATATTTGGACATGTAATCGCTCAAAAAATCAGAAAAGTCCCGTATGAAATCCTTATTGTACTTGGGAGCCCTATATATGACTGCGCACAGAAGTGGAGGAGTGCAGCCGAGCTCAAACATGCTCAGTTCAAACATTGCTGCCAAACTCACAACATTTGGTTATTTTAGCAGAAATATTGTGATTTTCCTGCAGGACGTGCCCCCACCTGCAGCAAAATGAAGTAACAGACGGTTTCTGCTGTTTGTACACTTTGTGAAAACTGCAAGTTTTTAAAATGGTGTTCTCATTTATTTCCCTGGAGTGGTAGCCTGGTTAAAACCACACCCTGTCCTTCACTTCGCTTCAGACTAGACTGTGAAGTGAAGGGAAATGAGAATTGAGCGGAGCTGTGCAGGAAGGCGAGGGCCAGGCTACTGGAGTGGTAATAAAAGTTAAAAACACTCCATCAGCTACTACAACATCAGGTTTTTGCTCAACATCTGTAAAATTGACTCAGTTGTAGCCATGTTTGTGTTTTCTAATCTCAATTATCAGATTAACTCCTACAGTTAATCTGTTGTACGTATACATTCAATTACTTTCTGACAGTTTCATTAAAATACATTTACTGGTACATGAGATATTTTACTAACAGACACACAGGCAGGCTAATATGAGTGCCAGACTTTGGTGGTGGTGGTGCTAAACAGTTCATAGTAACACAGCAGAGGTGTTTGTCCCTTGTTGATGTGAATCTTTAGGTTTGAATCCTCTTTATTTGTCTCTAAGTTGATGGAAGCATCAAAGTGATGCATGTAGAACAGAAACTAAAGGTTCTCACATGTTCTCAGTCTCCAAGAGCAGCTGCACAACCTGAACATGTGCAGCTGCTCTGCTCCCAGTCCTTTGTTGCAAGTCTCAAGAGTTCAAGAGTTTGATTCTCATCATTCCACAACATGACATGCATGAGGAGGAACCAAACAGTTCCTGAGCTCCACTTATGTCAGCATTTAAGAAGTAAAGAAGAAAATAAAACTTTATAACTTGATGTTGATTTATTTTCTCACACTTCACCTGCTTCTCTTTACTGCTGCCAGAAAGGAGAATGATGAAGTGATGTTGTTTAGAAGAAAATGTCTCGCTCACTTTTCTTCATGTCACTGCCACAAGTGACAGCAGCTCTCTGCATGTGCTGCATCACTTGATTGATGTGACAGGAGGAAAGGAGAGGTGTTTGTGAACTCTTCAGAGTGAGCTCTCGTCCAGTGCTCCCTCAGCAGGAGCTCTAAGTCTTCCTTCTTCTCTTCTCCTCCATCCTGTTGGAAGCTGCAGACTATTGACTTCAGCTCACATGTTCAAAAACATGCATGTTAGGCTGCCTTCAGGCCCAGGAGGAGCATGCAGAGAGATGTGTGCTCTCAACGAAGTTTGTTAAATAAAGCTTCATGAATAAATCAATAGTTTGATCACATTTCAGTCAGTTTGACATGAACACACATGACATCATGTTTTATTTCTGGTTGTGGGCTTCTGTGTCTGAGAGTCTTTCTAATGGAAACAGGATCAATTCTCTTCAAGTTCCTGTCACATCCAGTTTTCATGATAAACACTAAAGCGTTCATGGAAAGAGAACATTACTGATGTATGGCAGAATCAATTCACGCAGCTCACATGAACAGTTGTGGAGATATTTGCATGTGCAGGAACGGAGAGATGACAACGCCTGCATGGAAACACATCATTGCTACAACAGCTAACACAGACAGGAGCACAGAGTCTGATGTTTCTTTACATTATTCACAGTCACTATTAAAGAAAGATGAAGAAGAGTCACATCTTGTAGAAACAAAGATTTTGAAAGACTTCTTCCTCTTTGTTGTCACTTCCTGTTTCACTCCGGCCATGCCATGGAACTAATTCATGGATATTATGCAGAATTTATTCTATATTAACATGTTCTTCCTCAGACAAGAGAAAGAAAACATGTCTCCTGTTTCTGCAGATGTTCAGCAGACAAACATCTGGCTGCACACTCCCAAACCTTGGTTCTGGTGAGTTCTGTTCACAGAACCTGCTCCGTATCTCAGCTCCAAACATTCCACTAACACCCCTCACAACACCAAGAAGAGGTCAGAGGTCAGGGAAGAAGACATCCAGGAAGATGTTCCTTTGAACTCATCAACATCTGGCTCACAAGAAGCCCACATGGTTCATCAACATCTGGCTCACAAGAAGCCCACATGGTTCATCAACATCTGGCTCACAAGAAGCCCACATGGTTCATCAACATCTGGCTCACAAGAAGCCCACATGGTTCATCAACATCTGGCTCACAAGAAGCCCACATGGTTCATCAACATCTGGCTCACAAGAAGCCCACATGGTTCATCAACATCTGGCTCACAAGAAGCCCACATGGTTCATCAACATCTGGCTCACAAGAAGCCCACATGGTTCATCAACATCTGGCTCACAAGAAGCCCACATGGTTCATCAACATCTGGCTCACAAGAAGCCCACATGGTTCATCAACATCTGGCTCACAAGAAGCCCACATGGTTCATCAACATCTGGCTCACAAGAAGCCCACATGGTTCATCAACATCTGGCTCACAAGAAGCCCACATGGTTCATCAACATCTGGCTCACAAGAAGCCCACATGGTTCATCAACATCTGGCTCACAAGAAGCCCACATGGTTCATCAACATCTGGCTCACAAGAAGCCCACATGGTTCATCAACATCTGGCTCACAAGAAGCCCACATGGTTCATCAACATCTGGCTCACAAGAAGCCCACATGGTTCATCAACATCTGGCTCACAAGAAGCCCACATGGTTCATCAACATCTGGCTCACAAGAAGCCCACATGGTTCATCAACATCTGGCTCACAAGAAGCCCACATGGTTCATCAACATCTGGCTCACAAGAAGCCCACATGGTTCATCAACATCTGGCTCACAAGAAGCCCACATGGTTCATCAACATCTGGCTCACAAGAAGCCCACATGGTTCATCAACATCTGGCTCACAAGAAGCCCACATGGTTCATCAACATCTGGCTCACAAGAAGCCCACATGGTTCATCAACATCTGGCTCACAAGAAGCCCACATGGTTCATCAACATCTGGCTCACAAGAAGCCCACATGGTTCATCAACATCTGGCTCACAAGAAGCCCACATGGTTCATCAACATCTGGCTCACAAGAAGCCCACATGGTTCATCAACATCTGGCTCACAAGAAGCCCACATGGTTCATCAACATCTGGCTCACAAGAAGCCCACATGGTTCATCAACATCTGGCTCACAAGAAGCCCACATGGTTCATCAACATCTGGCTCACAAGAAGCCCACATGGTTCATCAACATCTGGCTCACAAGAAGCCCACATGGTTCATCAACATCTGGCTCACAAGAAGCCCACATGGTTCATCAACATCTGGCTCACAAGAAGCCCACATGGTTCATCAACATCTGGCTCACAAGAAGCCCACATGGTTCATCAACATCTGGCTCACAAGAAGCCCACATGGTTCATCAACATCTGGCTCACAAGAAGCCCACATGGTTCATCAACATCTGGCTCACAAGAAGCCCACATGGTTCATCAACATCTGGCTCACAAGAAGCCCACATGGTTCATCAACATCTGGCTCACAAGAAGCCCACATGGTTCATCAACATCTGGCTCACAAGAAGCCCACATGTTTCATCAACATCTGGCTCACAAGAAGCCCACATGGTTCATCAACATCTGGCTCACAAGAAGCCCACATGGTTCATCAACATCTGGCTCACAAGAAGCCCACATGGTTCATCAACATCTGGCTCACAAGAAGCCCACATGGTTCATCAACATCTGGCTCACAAGAAGCCCACATGGTTCATCAACATCTGGCTCACAAGAAGCCCACATGGTTCATCAACATCTGGCTCACAAGAAGCCCACATGGTTCATCAACATCTGGCTCACAAGAAGCCCACATGGTTCATCAACATCTGGCTCACAAGAAGCCCACATGGTTCATCAACATCTGGCTCACAAGAAGCCCACATGGTTCATCAACATCTGGCTCACAAGAAGCCCACATGGTTCATCAACATCTGGCTCACAAGAAGCCCACATGGTTCATCAACATCTGGCTCACAAGAAGCCCACATGGTTCATCAACATCTGGCTCACAAGAAGCCCACATGGTTCATCAACATCTGGCTCACAAGAAGCCCACATGGTTCATCAACATCTGGCTCACAAGAAGCCCACATGGTTCATCAACATCTGGCTCACAAGAAGCCCACATGGTTCATCAACATCTGGCTCACAAGAAGCCCACATGGTTCATCAACATCTGGCTCACAAGAAGCCCACATGGTTCATCAACATCTGGCTCACAAGAAGCCCACATGGTTCATCAACATCTGGCTCACAAGAAGCCCACATGGTTCATCAACATCTGGCTCACAAGAAGCCCACATGGTTCATCAACATCTGGCTCACAAGAAGCCCACATGGTTCATCAACATCTGGCTCACAAGAAGCCCACATGGTTCATCAACATCTGGCTCACAAGAAGCCCACATGGTTCATCAACATCTGGCTCACAAGAAGCCCACATGGTTCATCAACATCTGGCTCACAAGAAGCCCACATGGTTCATCAACATCTGGCTCACAAGAAGCCCACATGGTTCATCAACATCTGGCTCACAAGAAGCCCACATGGTTCATCAACATCTGGCTCACAAGAAGCCCACATGGTTCATCAACATCTGGCTCACAAGAAGCCCACATGGTTCATCAACATCTGGCTCACAAGAAGCCCAGTGGTATTAAACCAAACAGCTTGTTGCAAAATGATTGGAAACATGATTGAATTATCACAGAAATATTTTGAACAGTAGAACTTCTAATTCTAATTCTAATTCCTCGCAATTCATTCAACCTTTATTTAGACAGGTTAATCCCATTGAACCTCGAGGACTCATTTACAAGAGACCGGTTTTCAACAAAGAATGACAACAGCGACAACAATAGACAATCATAAGAGAGGCATACAGATTTTTTAAAAACAAATTTAACTAAAAAAATGTCACACAGAGACATGTAGGAGGAGATGTATGAAGACAGTAGACCAAGAAGTGATTTAAAAATGAAAACGTACCAGTGGTACAATAGAATAGGACACACAGGCCTTAATAAATTTCTTAAAATAATTAGAAAGTATGCAACAGGACTATGTGACAAGTACACCAGCAATCTCCCTGAAACGGTTCAACATGTCTTTATGGAATGTCCAGGGTATGAAACAGAAATAATGCATTTCCAAAAATAAACATTAAATTTACAATGAGGGATGTTTTTAGTAGTGATATCAGTAAAGTTAAAGATCAAATTATTGTTTTCTAGAAAAATACAAACTTAATAGAGAATTTAGTCGAGTTATTAAATTAATTTTACAGAATTATTATTTTTTCCTGTTTATCTCCTGTCCCCACTCCAGCTCAGTAGGTGGCGGTAATGCACATTACAGTTGGTCTGCCAATCGCCATAAAACAAAACAAGAAGAAGGGGGGGGGGCTCGTTACAGATCTATGGCTCATTAGTTCCCATCCGTACTGATGCCACAAAGCTGTGAGTGCTTGTTAGACACTATTCAACACTAGAATGACTATAGCGCATTAATAGACTTGTTATTTTGGTTATGACGGGTGTACGATAATTTCCCCCAAAATATGATAATTTTATGTCTCTAGTACGATAATCCTACATTTCTCACCTGGCAACACTGATCATTAGTTGGATGCAGTATTTTTTATTTTTGTATATTTTTCATTTGTTACTTTTCCTATTAAACTTTTTTTTTTCTCAAGTGGTGTCCTTGAACATTAAATTTCTTAAACACATTTTACAATGTTAAGTGTGTATAGTGTTTGTTTAAATCCATACTGGAAGTTAAGAACAATTTCCATTTGCATTTGACCTTTAATGAATCCTAAGAAAAGATTACCAGAATCTGCTCAACTGTTATTACGTAACAATTTTTTTGATTCTAGGATGAAGTCAGATAAAAACAGTCAAAAATTCAGAAAGGACAGTTTTCAGTTATCGCCTGTCCAACTGTGGCCCCTGAGAGATTCAGCTGAAAGACCTGGTGCACCTTTTATTTGAACCTGCAGAGATTTTAACAGCTGATCTGAAGCAAACAGGCAGGTGTTCAACTGAACTGACCACTCATGCTGTTTGATGGTCTCCTCCATCATCCATCCATCCATTATCTTCTGCTTCCCTGTCGTTGGGGCAGCAGCTTTACCAGGGAGACACAGACATCAACAGCCACCTCTTCAGCTCTTCTAGGAGGACCCCATGGCATTCGCAGACCAATTGACTAATTAATAAGTAATTAATGTTTTTAAATTTAATGAAAGACAAACCTTTAACATTTAAGGACAAAATTTAACCAAATTGTTTTCAAGTCTGTAGCTTATTGTAAAAGCAGTTTCAAAGATCACAGTGTGACGTTTAGCAATTTTAACATGAACCTTGTGCATAACTAAATAATAAAAGTAAAGATTTTTTAAATACATCTTTATTGTAAAAAATCTATACTAAAATGTAAAATACATGTGTTTAAAGCAGGCAGGGAAGGCAATAAGGTAGGATTATTAATCAGGTTTAAAAGTTACAACGCATGAGCTACTCCATTAGAGCATGACATCTCTTCCACAACATTCTGTGGAAAAGCCTTTAAGGTGTACTTCTTCTTCTAGTGGTGGTTAGTTAATAGCTTAAGAGAGCACTACCACCACCAGGTGGTAAGAAGATTTGGATTCTGGACCCCGCCTACAGAACGGGTACAGAAGTGTAAATGGAAACACAACCACACACGAGCTGACACGAGCTGAACTGAACCGCACCGTAACAGTGGAAAAGGGGCATAGGCGTCTCTTTCAGAAAAGAGAGTTGATTAGCAGAGATATTTAATTATCATAGTCAGAATGGAACCAGGGGTGGTCAGGATGTAGACTCATTCTCGAAGTCGACGTGATGTCACGCATCACGTGATTTCAACATCAGGTTTCGTTGTGGGGGTAAACTGCGGTTTAGACTTCGTTTTGTTCAGAGGCTCTGGTTTTGTTTGCTAGTAAAGTCGAATCGAATATTTTTGTGTAGCACACATCTTTGGAAGGATGTCTTATGAATACGAAGACAGTTTACTACCAGATGCGCGACAGCGGGACAGTATGAAACTGAAACTGTCTGGACTCCAAAAATGTCCGTATAAACTACCGGTTGATATGTGGGTAAATAATAATAATATATACAGTATTTGTACCTCTTTATTTTATCTTTTTTAATGTTCTGATTTATTTGCACAACGGGAGCTGCAAAATTATTTTATTGTTCATTATCTAACAGCAGTTAAGACTTATAAACACACATGGTTAACTTGCTGTGGTTATGTGCAATAAGGTTATGTGCAATAATGGCCACCTGACTTTTTGATATGGCTGATACTGTTGTTTTTACTGTATTTTTTATTTTATCTATTTTCATTCAATTTTTACCTCTGTATTTTATCTTTCTTAATGTTCTGATGTATTTGCACAACGGGAGCTGCAAAATTATGTCGTTCATTGTCTGTGGACCGCACAATGAAAGACTGCAGTGTATTTTTCAGTGCAACAATAACAATAAAAATTGTTTTCTCTAATTGTTGGTTCTTTATCATCTTGTTTGTTAGCTGTTGTATACAAGCAAAAGTTAATTAAGTCTCACAGTGTTGCAGAACAAGTATGTTTGTCAAAGTCTGAAGCAAAGACGCACATTCAATACTGTTAATGACACCTATACTTTAAGCTTGTTTAAACTTCATGTCAGTGGTAGAACTAATATTTTTAAAAGTTTTTCATACTGAAACTGAATATGCAAAAATGTTCACATAAAAAAGGGAAACAGCACAACATAAATGATGGTTTCGTCCTATTTTTAATGTTTATTACTCATTGTATTAAAGACAGACAATTTTTTTTTCATAATTTGTATCCTATCTAAGCATTTCAGTTTTAAAACAGCTCTTTCACATGCCACCGAAAATACAAATCAAATCAAAGGATTGCAGAAGAATAAAAAATATTATGACACTATTTTCAGAAAGTATTACTTTCTACAATAATTATCAAATAAACAAACTAAAATTTGAACTTTACAAATGAAACACTATCATACCATATATACAACTGTAGGCTCAATTGGTCAATATTTTTAAAACAAAGCCAACAGGTTAACTGCATGCAGCAGTACTATTGTCTAAAAACAATCCCCTGTCCCAGGTTTGTCAGTGATGCACAAACAGTCAGAATTTTGTCACAGCTTGACAGTGGGCAATCCATACTTTCGTCTTTGCAACTCTGTATGCAGCGAACAGGTAAAGAACCTTTCAGGATACCAAAACGGTTCTTCATCAGTCCAATCACTCGCTCCACATGTATCCTGACAGGAACCTTCAGAAGAGCAGGAACCTTCAGAGGAGCAGGAACCTTCAGAGGAGCAGGAACCTTCAGAGGAGCAGGAACCTTCAGAGGAGCAGGAACCTGAGGAGGAGCAGGAACCTGAGGAGGAGCAGGAACCTTCAGAGGAGCAGGAACCTTCAGAGGAGCAGGAACCTGAGGAGGAGCAGGAACCTGAGGAGGAGCAGGAACCTTCAGAGGAGCAGGAACCTGAGGAGGAACCTGAGGAGGAGCAGGAACCTGAGGAGAGGAACCTTCAGAGGAGCAGGAACCTGAGGAGGAGCAGGAACCTGAGGAGGAGCAGGAACCTTCAGTGGAGCAGGACAGATGAAATTTTTCGTGAAACTTCAACTTCTTTTGCAGACAGTTGTGTTTTGCCCCTAGTAAATGCTGGTGTCAGGAGCTCTGCGCTGCACAGTGTGGCAAAGTCAATCAATGAATTGTTGACATGCGTGTCATCTTCCGACGGCTGTTGTGAAGCCAAATGATGTGTTGGGGATGCTGTGGATCTCTCTGGCATGGAAAGCTTTCTTCGTGCTTTGGGCGTTACTGCTATTGGAAAAAGAGGAGAAATATTTTAATCATGTTAGCAGTAACACACAGTACTTTAATATTTCTGACACACACATGAACACAATATTAGAACTTTCTTTGTTTTAGGTTTCAGGTTTTCCTCACTGTTTAGGTTATCTGTTATGAAGATATATATATTAAGTTACGTATTCCCTTAGTAAATTAAATCATTACATACCTGGTTTCTTGGCCCTCCGAGCAGCTCTTTCATATCGTGCAACCTTTAGGGAAGGTTTGTTAGCTGCAACTTCAACTGACTCTGGGCGCTGAGGGAAGATGGATGGAACATAGTCTGGATGGGACTGGACATTTACTTTCCGTCCTAAAGATAACAAAGACTAGAATTACAACAGTCTCAGAAAAGGTGTATTTTTACGTATTTGACTCAACACTGGCCAGGCAAGTGCATGGCCTACTGATGTTTAATCAATTACAGTGCTAACAACTGTTATAAATTACCTCTATTTTCTTTTTTATGTTTCTAAAAGCAATACTAATACGTACCGGTAATAAAATGTGCCGAACACACATACGTGTGCTTGCTTCGTGGTGACCAAAGCTTTGCAGGATTTACAGATCCATCTGGTTTTTGGATGCCTCTGTTGACTGCAGCTTTCATTTCTCCCTTCTCGCTCCTGATGTAGGAAAAATGAAGTAGTTTCTATCGGGATGTTTTTTTTATGTGCGAAATGCAGTCCTTAACGCAGCAACTTTTCACCATTTTACCAATTTCACCCGCCGAAGCACTCGTTTGTATACCCCCAAACAAGACTTCCGCAACACAGTCACGTGACAAAGTACCCGGCTGTTCGACTTCGAGAATTTTATGCAGAGAGCAGGTGTCTTGAAACAGGTTAGCAGATCAGATGTATAATAATAAGAGCACAGCTCTGTGGTGTGTTTTTTTTTCAGTCACCAACACTGTGTGTACAGTATATGTGTGTGTATTAAAACTTTATGATTAAGATAGCATTTCATCATGTCAATGGTATATAGCTACTCTGATTTTAGAAGACTATAATGCAATAATCTGTTATAGTTTACACTGTACATTTAGTTTTTAGCTACTGTAAAATGAAAAATACTCAATGTTGAATAACATTTTCTTTTTTACCTTCAGGAAAGTGTCCACCAGTTACACTGTATTTCTGCTGTGGAAGTTCTGGGTCAACTTGTGACAAGATGAGGTATCTGAGAGGATGCAGTGGGATTTATAGCTGAATAGTTGTTTTGAGTAGGAGTGAGTTAGATTTTAATTAAAAGTATTTGTTCTTCTTATTCAGAGTGTTGGAATCACCATCAAGAGAGAAGCTGTCCTTAAAGCTCTGATGGTCTACCTGAACCTGTTGAGCATCTTTAGAAAGAATACCAGGTAAGAAGACACGTTGCACTAACATCCACAGCATCCACAGACCTTTTTTTTTGTGTGAAATGCAACATTGTGTCACGAATGGGTTTTTGGATTCAAAGATAGCCAGACACAGGAGTGCAAAAAACAAGAACAGTTTTTATTATATTTGCTGCTGGTTGCTGGAGTCAGGGTCCAAGGTGAGAGTCCAAACTTGAAAGACAGAGAGGTTAGTGACTTGATGAGGGGATACTGTGAATATAGTAAAAGTCACTAACCTTCTCAGTCTGTGTGTGGCAGGTGGAATCCAGAGGGAAAGTCAAAAGCAGTCAGGGTCGTTTCCATGGTCAGAAGTGCAGATAAATCCAAATGGGGCAAGGCAAGGAGTCAAAAAACAGGCAGAGGTTCGTGGTCAAAGCAAGGATTCAAGGCATGAACAAGATTCTATGATAAAAGGCTTCACTATCAGGGACTGTGGAAGGTATAATAATTCAGCACTGGTGGAGAGTGAGAATGCAGCTTTTAAAGGGTGCAGAGCAGGTGAACTAGATGGCTGAACAGGTGAGTGGAATCATTGCTGATTGCTGGGAGGCGTGGCATGGAGGGCAGTTGAGCTGGAGGATGGGTGATAGGCATTACAAAGCAGGGGAAGATAAACTATGACAAAAGGGGCTGAAAACAATAACAGGAGGGAGTGAGTGTGAAGGCAGGGCCAATGGGAGGTGGGTCAGCGGGGCCGCTGATCATGACACATTGCACTGGATATTTTTTTTCTTCTCCTTGCTGTAGACTCCTTTTATTTTTGTCTATTGAATTTGGGCTCAGACTGAAGTAACAGCATGCCAGAGTGGGAGAAACAAATACATTTTTGACAAGTCTTTATTCTAGCACCCACATTCATTTGAACTGAGAACTCTTCTCGTTGTAATCTAGCTGGTAAATTGTCCAGGGTTTCAGAAAGTAAAGAGACTGTGTAGACTCTTTGGCAGTGGTCTGCACTCTTTTACTCATTTCTTTATTTTTGTTGTGTTTGCAGATGTGCAGGAGAATGACCAACTGCATCTGGAAACTATGGTGCTCTTTGTCACTGGGAGAGAGGATCCTTTCCATCCACCCAAAGACATCAAGATAATCATCGATGGAGCACAGGTCCTGAATGAAGTGTCTTCTGTTGAACAGCTGTTGTCATGTGCTTTGGGCTCATATACTCAACCTAAAATATCACAAAAATCTACTGTAACCTCTTGAATTCAGTCTAAGATGGAAGATTTTTTTAGGACAGTTTTTGTTTGGTCTAGTGGGAGAGTCAATAAGTTATTAATTAGTTTAATTAATTTGCTATTAACTAGTAACATTTTTTTTCCCCTGACCATTCTGAAAAGGAGACATTAGCTGATTTTGTTTGAGGAAGAATATCTCATTTTTCTTTCACCCCATTTAGGGATATATGTTGCAAAGTTGAGTGTTATTTGTAACTTAATGGAGTAAGTTGTTTGAGTTTCAGAGTATTTAGTTTGGTTCTCTTCAACAGGTTTGACAAGGACTAAATGTACCCATTCCAAAGTCTGTTAGCTAAACTGCTGACATATTTGGCTGTTGTTTTTTTCTTTTGTTACTTTTAGTACCACTAGATCGCATGTGTCAAACTCAAGGCCCGTGGGCCAAATCCGGCCTACCATAACTGTTTCTGTGGCTCTCTACACCCTAGAACTTCAAGATAGTTGTAAGCATGTTGCTCTCAGGTGGTGGGTCCTCATCCTTACACTCCCTGGTCTCTCTGTTAATTGTCTTGCTCATCTCATCCCTTTGGTTGTCCAGGTGTTTGTGATTGTCATGCTGTGTGTTCATGTATATAAGTCTGTGTTTGTTGTTGTCCTGGAATTGTCTCCTGTTGCCTCTGTCTCCTGAGTTTCTTGTGATTCCCTGAGTATGTAAGTTTGCTGCCCTGTCAGCTATTTTATGTTCTTTATATTAAACATCATTATTTTTACCTGCCGAGTCATCGTGCTGCCTGCAGCCTTGGGTCTAAACCACAACAAAACGTGACAACAGTTGTGTCCTTCAATCAAAGTCAAAGTCAAAGTCAAAGTCAACTTTATTGTCAGATCTGCAATATGTACAGTGCAGGACATACACAGGACCGAAATTGCGTTTCTCTCAGTCCCTCGGTGCAACAGTAAACATCTAAACATTGAAACACTGAAACATATAATAATAGACATAAGCATAAAATAGTAAAACTAACACTGTCCTGAGTTTTTTGCATAGTGGTATAAGAGTATGAAAATTTACACCAACTCTAAAACTAAAACATTAAACATTTAATGAACATAATATTGTCCTGAGTTTTTGCATACTAGTATAAAAAAAGAGTATAAAAAGTATAACTAAAATAAACTAAAGGTTTCTAGCATTGACATTTGCAAAGTGGCAAAGCAGCGTATGAGTCAATGTACACAGTATATGTATGAGGTAGTAGTTGATGTTGTTGTAGAGGCAAAAAGTGGCATATGCAGTAAGGCACATTGGGCATCCCTAAATAAGACCGTTCAGAGCACACTGTATATGTACCAGCAGTGGTGTAGATATTAGAGTAGTGTAAATAAATGTAAACAGTAGTAATTACATGTAAGCAGTAGTAATAAAAGTAAACAGTATTAATAAATGTAAACAGAGAATGTAAACAGTATTATGATTATAGGCAGTGATGTAATACAGACATTAGTGCAAGTATGAGAAGTAGTGCAAACTGTATGAGCACATGACCGAGAGTTTAGTGAATAACCCGTTTGATGACACAGAGTCTAGTGTTAAAAACTTTGTGTTGAGTGATAATATGTGAGAAAGTTTTAGTGTTAAGGCAGTTCAAATGGGAGGGGAGGCAGAGCAGGCAGAGTGTTTAGCATTCTGACTGCCTGATGAACAGAGCTGTCTCTCAGTCTGCTGGTTCGAGCCTGGAGACTCCTCAGTCTCCTCCCTGATGGCAGCAGTCTGAAGCAGCTGTGTAGTGGGTGTGTGGGATCACCTGCCATGCGGTGGGCTTTCCGAGTGAGGCGTTTGCTGTGTAAGTCCTGCAGTGAGGGCAAGGAGGTGCCCACGATCTTCTCAGCTGCTCTCACGATGCGCTGGAGGCTCTTGCGGCAGGATGCAGTGCATGCACCAAACCACACAGTGATGCAGCTGGTCAGGACACTTTCTATGGCACCTCTGTAGAAGGTGCACATGATGGGGGTTGAAGCTCCAGCCCTTTTCAGCTTGCGGAGAAAGTAGAGACGCTGGTGAGCCTTCTTTGCCAGTGCTGCAGTGTTCCTGCTCCAGGACAGGTCCTTTGAGACGTGCACTCCCAGGAACTTGGTGCTGTCCACTCTCTCCACTGCGGTGCTGTTGATGGTCAGAGGGGCATGTTGGGCATCCTTCTTCCTGAAGTCCACAACAATCTCCTTTGTCTTCTCCACGTTGAGAGTGAGATTGTTGTGTCCGCACCACAAGGCCAGGCGGCTCACCTCGTTCCTGTAGTCCGTCTCATCGTTGTTGCTGATGAGACCTACCACTGTTGTGTCGTCCGCAAACTTGATGAAGTGGTTGGAGCTGTACGATGGTGTGCAGTCGTGTGTTAGCAGGGTGAATAGAAGGGGGCTCAGCACACATCCTTGTGGGGCCCCTGTGTTCAATGTGATGGTGCTAGATGTGTTACTCCCGATCCGTACTGTCTGTGGTCTCCCGGTCAGGAAGTCTAGCAGCCAGTTACACATTGAGGTGTTCAGCCTCAGAATAAAGAGGTGTTCAATATTACTGTATCAGTCAAATCAAATAGTTTTTATGTTTATAATGCCAAATTACTCAAACATGAAATATTTAATTTTTAGAAGTAATCATCGAATGCAGAGAAAGTTATATTTTTCCAGTTTGTTTATAGGTTGTTTTATCAATACTTTATTATATATTAGTTTATGTGGGTGAATGATCTGATCATCTGACTGTTGATTGCATTAATCCACATTATTAGCAAAAATAGGGGGCCCCAAAACAAATTTCGCTTAGGGCCCCATGGAGGCTTGGGCCGGCCCTGCCTCTGCCTCACACTACGTCACAGATGGTGCATTCGTGTGTAATCGGATTTCCCATGAATAAACACGGTGCAAAGTTTAAAATCAATCTTGAATCAAAATTAAATATATTTATAAGTTTGTTTGCAAAAACGAACATAGTTGAATGATAAAAGATATTTATGTTGGGCAATTTTATGCATAGTTACAAAATCATGTCACACCACCTTTAATCTGCACAAACATTTTTAATCAGGGCTCAAAATGTTTATCTGTGAAAGAAATATGCAAGGAAATAAACTAGTATCACTCTACAGGCACATTTTGTGAGAGGGCACTTCACAAAGACACAGTCAGGCCGTGTGAGACTGAAGGAGGTTCCAACCGTTTGTTTTCATCGCCCAGAACCAAATGAGAAGAACAGCAGAACTTTCCCTGACCAGTGATCACACAAGTGTTCTAAAGTTCCTGTTTTTACGTTTCTACATTCACCTTATAATCTAGCTGTTTTTGCAATCTTATTTTAATTTGTTAAAAAAAATCTGTATGCCTCTTTTATAACTGTCTATTGTTGTCACTGTTGTCATCATTCTTTGTTTTTTTGTAGCCAGGTCTCTCTTGTAAATGAGTCCTCGAGGCTCAATGAGATGCATAAATAAAGGTTGAATGAAACGTGCAGTTAAAAGTTTTATATGAAGATTCCTTTTAGAAATATATTTGATTGAAATGTATTTTATATTTAGCAAAAAATAGTACTTCATAAAGTGCAACAAAATATATTTTATTGTTTTTTTTGTTTGTTTATTGTTTGCACAAAAAGAAACAACACACGTAAAAGAAAAGTTTTTAAAAAATATGCAGGAGAGGTCATAAAAACCCTAATTGGGCTTACAAGCGCACCCCCCTTCTAAAAAAATAAAGAAAAAAAATCATAAGAGCTTTATACATAAACTTACATCTTACTTTAAACACACACAGTTACATACTAAAGCAAAAAATAATAATTGAAATTAAATACATTTAAATTGTCAAAAAATAATAAAATTATAAATAAAATTTAAAAAAAAACTAATGTGTTAGAAAATCTATAAAGTTTTTTTAAACTTTCTTTTGAATACAGATAATGTTGTACATGATTCACTTAATTGTTTCAAACTGTTCCACAGCACAACACCCTGATACATGAATGAAAATTTAGCAACAGTGGTTCTACAGAAGGGTATATGTAAATCACACTTCCTTCTTGTAGAGTATGAATGATAATAAGAATTGAACTCAAATAAATTATGAAAATATTTAGGTAAAGAAAGTGGAATACATATAACTTTATACATTAGGATTCCTGTTTGATACTTATTCACATCATAGATTGTAAGAATTTCTAATTTTTTAAAGAGAGGTGTGGATGGAGCTAAATATGGCGAGTTAGTGACAATTCTTACAAAAGACTTTTGAAGTTTATGGATTGACTGCAAGTAAGAAGGATAGGTACTAGCCCAAATTAAATTACAGTAAGAAATATGGGGATAAATTAAACTATTGTACAAAGTCAATATAGTACTTGTTTTTAAATATGGTTTAACCTTTTTTATAATACCTAAAGATTTAGAAATCTTCTTATACACTGATTCACAATGATTCTTAAAACAAAGTTTCTCATCAAGATAGACACCTAAAAACTTTGTTGATGAAACATTAGAAAGTAAATGTTTATTAATATAAATTTTAGTTTTTTCTGGATTGTAATTTTTATTCTTATTCTTAAATAAGATGAAATTAGATTTTTTAACATTAAGTGATAGTCTATTTAACTGAAACCACTGAGCAAATTGACTGAGCCCATAATTTGCCTTATCAATAAGTGAGTCAAAGTTACCATCAGCAACAAAAAGATTGGTATCATCAGCAAATAAGATAGGTGTCAAAACACTAGATGCTTTTGGTAGATCATTAATGTATATGAGAAATAATAATGGACCCAAAATGGATCCTTGTGGAACTCCACATTTTAGGACATCTCGCTTTGACAATTTACCATTAAAAATTACAATTTGCTCTCTGTTGTGTAAATAATTTTCAACCCATTTCAGAACCTTATTTTTAAAACCATAACAAGACATTTTTGATAACAAGATTTCATAATCCACAGTGTCAAAAGCTTTTGATAAGTCCAAGAAAATTCCTAGAGCATATTCATTTTTCTCAAAAGCAGTTGAAATCTTTTCTCTAAGATGCAAGAGAGCCATATATGTAGAATGATTCCTTCTAAAGCCATACTGATGCTCATACAAAATATTGTTGGCATCAAGATGCCTCAAGATTCTAGAGTACACCAATCTCTCAAGTATCTTAGAAAAGCACGGGAGAACTGATATGGGGCGATAATTTGAAAATACAGATGGGTCATCAGCTTTAAACAGTGGGATGACCTTGGCAAGTTTTAGATCTTGTGGGATAATACCAGATTCAAGTGACAGGGAAAAAATAAATGTTAACGGAGCAACAATTATAGGTGCAACTTTTTTGATAACATAGGCTGTAATTTCATCATGGCCAGCAGAAGAGTTTTTAAGATTCTTAATGATGTCAAGTATTTCTAAAGGTTTTATTGGATCAAACGTATTTAAAGAGGGATAATTTTCATTTATGAAATCAGAAGGAGAACCAGAAACATTATCAATATTCTTTGCAAGGTGTGGTCCCACATTTATAAAATAATGACTAAATTTATTTGCAATTACTGTTGGATCTGTTATGATTGAAGTGCCATTCTGAAATGTAGCCTGGGATGGGGTAGAGGCATTTTTCTTATTGAGTAGTACTTTTAAAATATCCCATGTAGTTTTTGAATTATTTGATGATTGAGTAAATTGATCGCTATAGTAATTTCGTTTAGTATTTCTAATGAGGTGATTATAATTATTCCTATGATTTTTGTATGTTGCTAAATTTAGAGGACTTGGGTTTTGTAAATATCTTTTATATAACTTGTTTTTCTTTAATGCAGATTTCTTAAGTTCTGGAGTAAACCATGGTTTGTTAAATTTTACAGAACTTCCTTTACCTTTAGAAATCAGAGGAAAACATTTGTCAAAAACGTAACAAAATTTTGCATAAAAAATCTTATAGGCCACATTCACATCAGAAACTTCATATACTGTTTCCCAAGACATATTTGCAAGTATACTGTACTTGAGAAGTTGTTAATGTTACTTTCATTGAAATTTCTAAAATAAATTAACTTTGATTTATTTGTGGACTGTTTGTTAATTACGGAAGAAAACTGAAAAACAGGAAGGTGGTCTGAAATATCAGTATAAAGAATACCAGATTTTATAACATCAGTCAATGCATTAGTAAAAATATTGTCTATCAATGTAGAGGACTGAGGAGTTATTCTAGTGGGCTTACAAATGAGGGGATAAAAATAATTTGAAGACAAAATATTTGTAAGGTCATCTATGTGATGTTTGTTTTCATTCAAGAGGTTGACATTGAAGTCACCTAATAAATAACAAAGTTTACCCTCTTTAGCAACAAGTTCTAAGATATCTGAAAGACATTCTTTGAAATTGTTTATGTCTATATTAGGAGGACGGTAGATACATCCTACAATCAATTTTCTTTTCATAGATTGAACCTCAATAAAAACACATTCTGTATTACAGCCATGAAACTTCTCTTCAAAATCAGATCTCTGTTTGAATTCAAGGTCCTTTTGAACATAAAGAGAGACTCCTCCTCCTCGACTTCCTCTACATCGGTGAACAGCTGTGTAACCATCAATATTAAACAGTGAATGGATTTCATCATTTAGCCAAGTTTCGGTCAATGCAATTATTGTGAACGTATGGTTCAGTGATGCAAGATAATGGTAAAAGTGATCATAGTTTTTTGAAAGACTTCTTATGTTAAGGTGGAGAGAAGAAAAGGTGTTGGACATTTTACAAGATGCAATGAAAGAGTTGAACTGATTTTCATTAAAATAATTACATGTAGAAGGATCGTAAATATTAGACTGGTTTCTGTCATAGGTGTTTGGGTCTATTGAAGAATATTCTGATGAAAAGAATAAATCAGGATTAAAACAGGTATTATAAACCTTATCATGTTGTGGCTCAAAAGAATGAAAAACCAAATTATTATTAGATGTTAAGTTTGGAGGGTCACTACCAGAAGTTACATTAGTACATAAATTAATTTGCATTTGCTTCTGGGAACATGGAACATGATCTACCATAAGATGAACAGAAAATTAAAAACATGGTTGTGAATGCCTGGGCAACAGATTAATGATTATCCTCCTCATTTGAACCCATGTGCCGCTCTCTCGTGGGACGCTCACTCATGGGTCGCACTATGAGTCGATCATAATTCAGATAGGCCCATTACAAATACTTGGGTGTACACATGAATGATAACCTCAGCTGGAGCAACAACACCACCAGCCTGATCAAGAAAGGTCATCAGAGACTCTACTTCCTCAGACGGCTGAGACGAGCTGGTCTGAGCAGCCCAGTTCTCACCTCCTTCTACAGGTGTGCAGTGGAGAGCATCCTGTGCTCCAGCATCAACGTGTGGCATGGAGGCTGCACAGTTGAAGAGAGGAAAGCTCTGCAGAGAGTGGTGAAGGCTGCACAGAAGATGTTGGAGTCAGTCTCCCCACCATCACAGACATTTACACCTCCAGATGCAGGAAAAGAGCCACCTGCATCATGAAAGACCTCACTCACCCAGCACACTCACTCTTTGCCCCACTCCCCTCAGGACGGAGGTTGAGGAGCATCAAATGTAGAACCACTAGACTGAGGAACAGCTTCTACCCTGAGGCTGTTAGACTCATGAATAAATAAAAATAAAATAAAAAATAAACACTGCAAAATATCACATCATACTGATGCTGATCTGTTTTCTTGTTGCTGTGTTCATCTGTGTTCATCTGTGTTCATCTGTGACCATCTGCTCATACAAACTCATGTTCGTGCTGCTGTTTATTCCCACTATATTAGGCTTAGTGTATTACTAGTTGATGTTTTTCTTAGTTAGTTCTAGATGTTATTACTGTTTTTCTCTTTCATTTGTTGTTGGATGTAACTGGGACCCCGTGTACATAATCTCGTTTTCATCTCATGTACCACATGCGGTGCAAATGACAATAAAGACTCTCTGACTCTCTCTCTGACTCTCTCCTCTTGCTCTTGCAGCTTTCATCTCAGGCAGAAGTTCTTTACGCTTTTGACGCACGGCCTCTGAATAGTCCTCGTTGATGTAGATGTGTGAGCCTTTCAGTTTGTTTGCTTTTGACAGGATGAGCTGTTTGTCTTTATATCTATAGAGTTTAACTATTATTGGTCTTGGTCTTTTGTCACCATCCTTCATTGGCTTTCCAAGACGGTGTGCTCGATCGATTTCAATGTGTTTTTGATCAATGTTCAATTTGCCATTTAGAATTTCTCTAAATTTTTTCTCTGAGTCAGGCCATTTTTCATTTGGTGATTCTGGGATACCATCAACAATAATGTTGTTCCTCCTGGAATGGTTTTCCAGATGGTCAACTTTGGCCATCCATTTGTTGTTCTCAGCTTTCAGAGTCTCTGCATTAGACTGTAGATGTTTGACAGTGTCAGTAGTCAAGGCCTGTAAAGTAGTTTTCAGTTCATCAACTTCTTTTTGAGAGTATTCTAGGCTCCTTTTGAGGTCCTGTACTTCTCTACTCAAATCATCGTAGCGTTTGTTGTTGGAATCATGGATCATTTGCACAAAACTCTTGAAGTTGTTTTCTTGTTGTTTAATTAGGTCATTATAAAATGATTTTTGTTGATCCAAGAGGTCACGTACAGTTGAGAGAGAAACAGTGTCCTCATCACACTTTTTAGGTGGCATTTTTCAGATGAATAGACACAGTTTTAACAAGACAGTCCTACCAGTCACGTTGATTAGCCAGTCTGGTACTTGTGTATCCTTTAGAAGGCCACCTGTGCCTGGTGAGGCCTGGTGGAGCCTAGGCCCGATGAAACCCAAGCCTGATGGAATCTGGGCCAGACAGGGCCTGGGCCTGGTGGTGGTGGAAGCCTGGTGGTGGTGGAGGCCTGGTGGAGCCCAGGCCTGATGAAACCAAGGCCTGATGGAACCTGGGCCAGACAGGGCCTGGTGGTGGCTGGACTGGGTGTGGTAGCTGTCAGAGGATCAAAGGCTCGGCTGCTGCTTGGCTGCTGCTATTCCTATTATAACAATGTACTTGAAGTATATTTAGATAAATCTATTTATTTTACAAGAAAGTTCATTCTCAATAGTCCAGGTATCAATTTATTTTACATTTTCAGGTTCAGGAAGTATTACACCCAATCACAGAGGACAGGAAGACTGCAGCCAATCATGTGTCGTGGGCTGGATCCGCCCACCGGCTGCCAAAAGTCTGAAACGCGAGCGAGAGGGAGAGTCTGTCAGTAGATACATTTTGCACTCGAGAGCATGTAGTTGTCCTCCGAGCGCACGTGCGCGCGCTCGGATCTCTTTTCTACGCTCGCGCTCATCCCCATTACGCGCGCGGGTGTAATTTGCTCCCTCGAGTGTATGTATTTGCTCTCGTGAGATCTGTATTTGTTCACGCCCCTTCTGTATTTGTTCACGCCCAATACGTCGTTGTTATATCTCCATACATTCAGTTTTATCTGTGTTTAGGTGGAGGAAGTTTTGAGAGAGCCAGTGCTTAATGTCATTTAAGCAGTTGACAAGAGTGTTTGAACTGAGTGAGGGGTTGGGAGTGACTGGCAGATAGATTTGTAAATCGTCTGCATACATGTGAAAAGACAGGTTATGACGTGCAATGATTGATCCTAATGGCAGCATGTAAAGAGAGAAGAGGACTGGCCCTAGAATAGATCCCTGTGGTACGCCAGAGGTCAGAGGGGTTGATGAAGAGGAGGACAGATCACCTATAATGACAGAAAAAGTTCTCCCAGTCAGGTAAGATTTGAACCACTCAAGCACAGCTCCCTGGAGGCCAACCTGCTGAGACAAACAGTTGATTAGTACCTGATGAATAGTTCTACTTAATTTTTCTAATACACAAACTACATCATTCTAACTGTAATACACAAACTACAGTACATCAGAAAATGAATAGTTATACTTAATTTTTCCAACTGTAATACACAAACTACATCACAAAATGAATAATTCTATTTACACAAACACACTAAGTTACATCATATATAGTTTTTGAGCAAGTCCTTTTTGACCTTTTTCTTAAATGTATACATTGATTTTGCATTTTTAACATCACTCTCCAGAACATTCCACAATCGAACTCCCTGAATTGAGGTAGACCGTCCCTTTAAGCTGGTTCTGAATTGTGGTTTGATGAATATCTCTGTCCCTTTGAGATTGTAATAACTTTGTCTTTTTATAAAATGTATTTGGATATTTAAAGGTAATGTGTTATTATGAGCCCTATACATAACTGATAAAATACTATATTCTACCAATTCCTGGAATTTCAATAAATTTAGCTGAAGAAACAAGGGCCCTCATTCACGAAAATGTTCGTATTTTTATCCTAAATTTCTCCTACTTTTGTTCGTACGAAGCGTTCGTACGAACATGCCACGTCAGATTCAACAAAGTCTTCTATCCTGAGGAAACGTGTGTAAATGGCTGCGTAAATTTAATGAATCCCACCTGTCCTAAACAGCTGCGCGTGCACGCGTAGAGGTCATTTACATAATTCCCACCCCTTAAAACACCATATAAGGCCATGCTTCCTGCCTTCTGACAGCAGGAAGTGTCCATTCATTCAAACTCAAGAAGTAAAAGGAGGAACTTCACGCGTTCGGAGATCTGCTCTCATCGTCGCGCTGTGGCGCACCGCCACCCCGCCACCCCCCCGCAGGTGTCGGATGGTCAAATATTTTTAATGTTTGTCAGCAGGTAGCGTCACTCAGTCGGAATCCGAGCGTGCATTCATCCAGATAAACCGTCACCACGGAGGAATAAAAATGACCAAGAGTCAGCATTCTGGTTTGTTCACCACAAGGGGAATGACTAGTTTATTCAGTTGACATGTCACCTTATATACATACACATGTGTGCTTAATTAAGTGACAGGAAGTGCGTGTCCTTTCAAAATAAAATAGGTTTGACAAATGAAAGCATAATAATTCCACTCAACACCCCTACTTGCGTTCATTTTGTCAAAAACCAAACAATCAAAATCAAACAATAACAAAATAGTACCAAACAAAACGTTATTTACATTATTTACATTCCGAAAATGTATTTTTCGAACTTCATTAACTTGGCTTTTGTTGCAGGTTTTGTAAAAACATCCGCCACCATTAAATCTGTTTGACAGTATTCCAAATTCAGTTTTCCTGCGTTGACACTCGATCTCACAAAATGATATTTGATGTCAATGTGTTTACATCTGTTTCTGTTTACAGGATTCTTTGTCAGAGCTATTGTCCCTTGATTATCTTCAAATATTTTGGGTGGCTTCATTTGATGTTTGTACATGCTCTGCAACAGTTGTGATACATACAGACATTCTTGTGCAGTTGCTGATAATGCTATATATTCTGCTTCACAGGTAGATAATGCAACCGTTGGTTGTTTCTTTGTTTTCCATGAGATTAAAGTACCCTTTTCATTTAAACTGGTGCAGTAACCTGTAACACTTTTTCTGTCAGCAATGTCTGCAGCCCAATCTGAGTCACTATGGGCGGTCACATGTACTTGTAAATTGTTTTCACATTTTCTATAGTACAATGCCTTGTCCTTTGTTTGTTTCAAATATCTGAGTACGTGTTTTACCATAGTCCAGTGTTCTATAGTTGGTTCATTT
>JBBPBX010049474.1:2969-13035 GCA_038048925.1 Garcialebias charrua
ACGCAGAGAGAAAGGAGCGGTTTTACTCAAAATACGCACCGTGTAAACGGGGCCTAAGATTTTCAAGCTGTTAACAGCAGATTTCTGCATGACTTAACACAAAGAGTGATTGTGGATGAGGCTGAGTGGCCTATCTGTAGTCCGAATCTTCCTCCAGTTACAAATTAATCCTGAAGACCAGAACCAGACAACAGCAAATATGAAATGCTGAGCAATTAAAATCTAGTATCAAGACTAAATGCAAATTCCCCCTATAAAACTGCACTTAGTATTTTCAGTTTTTCCACAAATTTTTTTTAAAATGTGAAATGGAAAAAATAAAAATTGGGAGTGTAAGGGTATATGTTGGAACTGTTACAGTGAAGATGTTAGGCATCGGTACATTGAAAAACACAAACACTTTTGCACACCTGATTTGAATCAATGGGTGACTCGCAGGCTTCTGCAGAATACAACCGTTGAATCAGATGTGTTGGCGCAGGGAAATCTCTAAAATATGCACAATACAGTACATGTAGTGGCCTTGAGGACCAGACTCTGCAGGGGGCCACATGCATTTATTAGATATTAAAAGTGTCAGGCACTGTTTACAATTCAAATTCCATATTGTAAAAGAAAATGGTACAAACTATTCTTTCATTGTTTTTATTCTTTAAAATGAACATAGCTGACAAATTCTGACTTGCTGTACATGACCTGTTTCTTTAAAGCTCCACGCTAACAAGGGTGTTGTGTTTTTCTGTCTGCTTCTCGGAGCATTCTTGTCTGTTTAAAACAAAAAAAAAACAGACAAGTAAAACAAAGTTTCATTTAAAAAAAATAAAATCTTTGTTGTATTGAACTCATTGTGACTTCATAACAAGGAGCATATCAAACCGTGACTTTGGCGTAGCGTTACACCCCTGGTAAAAAAAATGGATCTCACCCCAAATCAATAATGTTAATTAATTAAATACACAGAAATTATTTGATATGGACAAGGAGCATATCAAACCGTGACTTTGGCGTAGCGTTACACCCCTGGTAAAAAAAATGGATCTCACCCCAAATCAATAATGTTAATTAATTAAATACACAGAAATTATTTGATATGGACTTGAATGTTCAAATCAGAAACAAGATTTAAAATTCAGTCAACATCTTCAGTTTTAGAATCATACTGTCATTTAAACAAACATGTTCTATACATCATTACTGTATAATCCTAAATACTGTCCATGTTTCACATTAGATATTACTGCAACATGCTGACTCTAATATACGTTTGCTATTTTTCTATCCTCACACTGTTCCCCAGATGCTTACACCAATAATGAGGTGATCTACCTGTGGACCCATGGGGACGACAAGTCTGTGTCTGTGGCAGAGGGCGGCTCCAGGCTTAACCAGTATGACCTACTGGGGCACGTTATTGGCAAAGAAACCATCAGTTCCAGCACAGGTACACAGCATGCCATTCTCAGCCCAGACAGTAACACAGACTACAGATCCCTGCAGGTGACATCAGATTTAAATCAAGCAAAATGTTGGGCGTAAATGCAACAGCATGTTGCATTGAGCAGTACTTACACCAGCTTTTTCAGGATAAGTAGTAAAAGAAAGGAAAGTTTAGTTGTTTTTTTATCACATCCTTTTTTTTTCACATATTCTGTAACAAATGAAATGGTTTTGCTTTGCTAATTTTGACCTCTAATTAAACTGTTTTGTATTTTCACATAGAGGCAGTCAACAGTTCCCTTTCAGTCATGTCTCTCGGTGCAACATATGCTATGGGAATTGCACCCCCGCGCGATTTACCTGAAGGAATACAATCAAGCCTTTACGGCAGGGGCGTCAGCATCGCGCCAGAGGCCCCGCCCTCTGGGTACTTAAGCCGCTGACTTAAGCCCATCCATCATTCTCTTATTGCCCTTCACCTCGCTTAAACCTAAACTTTCTCTTCGCGGGACTTCTCTGTTGATTCATCGCTCAACCAGAGGTGAGCTTGCTCCCTACATAGGGCGTACAGAGAATTATTCCTGCATACTGTTGGACTAGCGAAAGCTAGTCCGGCACATTTTTCCTTAACTCCGAAGTTTTTTCTCTCTCCGCAGACTACTTCGCTCGACGGCGCTAACTGCGTCACACTGCTACCCCTGCTAGCTAGACGTAGAGGGCTAGCCAGTGAAAGCGACGTGACGGAGGAGACGTCTAAAAAAAAAAGGATTTTGGAAGGACTCGCTCGTCTTATCTCGGACATGCCTCCGGAGAAAGGAAAGCGAAAGACAAGACTTCCGAAAAAGTCCAGCAGGACGGCGAGCCCAACCTTGCGCGCCTGCCCTAGCGGCTGCGTTTTTTTTCCCTTTCAGCGATGGACACCCACGAGGCCTGTCCCGTCTGCTTGGGGATGCTGCACACGAAAATGGCGTTGGACGTGCCCGACTCTTGCCCACACTGCAACCAGATGATGGAGGTGGTGAGGAGGCACCGGGCGGACTTCGTCGCCAAGGCCATGGGTGCTGCTGCGGCGCCAGCAGACCCGGACACCATTGAGCCCCTCACTCCCAAGCCGGAGCTCGAGAACATGGCTCTGGATGACAGCACACAAGTCGAATGGGGCGACAGCCCAGATGTGCTAGCTCCCATGATGGACTTAACAGTCGAATTCGACACTCGAGGCATGATGAACAAGGACGTGATCTCGATTTCAGCCTCAGGTGAATTTTCTACGGATGACGCCGACGTCGAATACGAGGAACAGGGAGAAGACCTCTCCCGTACCCCGGTGCCCATGCTCCCGGAGACTGACTTTTCCATCCCTGCTCTGTTCGATTTGTGTCACAGAGCAGCGGACGCGCTGCAGATCCCATGCCCGGAGCCTCCACCTCGTCAACAGGTCACGAGGTTGGCAGGAAATTATTTTTATTCAAAGCAGCAGGCCGCCACGAGACAAAGGATGCCCGTGTTTCCGGACTTCCTCACAGAGCTGACTCGCACCTGGTCTCAGCTCAGAGCTCCCATGCTGCTGCCGCTCTCGCAGTTTCTCGACGTGGACGGGATGGATGAAGTGGGAATAGCCAATGTGCCCCAAATTGAGGACACGTTGGCATCTCATCTGGCTCCCAAGTCATCCGGGACAAAACCAACTCTCCCTAGCAAAGCTTGTCGAACTTCGGCTTCTCTGCTCGAGAAACGTTACAGAGCTCAGGGCCTTGCGGCGCGTGCAATGAACGCATCCGCGATGTTGCAAGCCTACCTGGCTGAAAAACTGCAGGAGTTCCAGGTAATGACAGACAAGCAAGCTGCCGCTGACTTGCTGGATGAAGCCCGCAGGGCAACAGACTTTGTGCTCCGCATGATGGGAACAGCAGCTGTTGCACAAGGCAGAGGCATGGCCGAGGTGGTCATCGCTATACACCATCTGTGGATGACCCTAACTGACCTCCCGGAGGGACAAAAAGTTCCTTTTCTCCACCATTCGATAGAACCGACGGGATTGTTTGGGAAAGCTCTGGATCGAATTCAGACCAGGCTAGACCAGAGGCGCAAACAGGCTGAAGCTCTCCGGGTGGGCATCCCCAGGAGAACCTTCGTCCCCCCAGAAAGTCAGTTGGGGGCAGACCTGCGCAGCCTCGACACCACTCAGCAACACGTGCCCCACCGCAAAAGCGACCGGCATATGAGGCCGAGCATCGGCAAAGACCACCGCCGGGCCCACCTCGAACTGAACACGCCTGGAGTAAAAACATTTTGTTCCCCGCCAGGCGGTCCGACACAGGGCTTCCTCGGCAAATCGGGACACCAGACAGAAGCGTGCCTGATGAACCAGGCCCGCTCCTTGACTTTACATGATCACCCACCCACGCGGTACGGGAAATGATCTTTGCACGTCCAGACTTTATTTGTAGCACGGTACAAAAAGCTGATGACTTGGTTTTAGACACAAATCATGTTCTTTCTGCTGTGAGTGAAATAAAGTCAAATATGTCGTTACACATAAGCACGAATAAAGCTAAAAAACAGCCCCTCTCTGTTTTCTTGACTTACAAAAAAAGACAACAAACACAATAACATCAGTAGAACGGGTCCCTCCGTCCTTCCAGCCAATATAAAGGGAGGGGGCCATCACGCCCCCCCTCCCTCACGGCTCACGGGGTGTTAGCCTAATCAATAAACCCTAGCAAGGTGCCTCGGTTCTGTCTGCAACAGACAGACCCAGATGCGCCTGCTAGCAGGCCCGTCACTCCTCACAGAGACAGGTGAGGAGGGTCACGTGTTCCAGCCCCCGCTCCATTGTAAACCATGGGGCGGACAATACACAAACCAAACAAACCCGTGACATGTCCGCGCTCCAGGGGTGCGCGCTGACAGAATCTGACGACCCACCTTCCTGGCCACCTATTCAACGGTTCCCAGTAAGGGACGGGGGGGCCACGGCAGAAGCCTGCAGGCTAACACCAGCTTCACACGTTCATAAAGGCAATTGTGATGAAACTGCAGTGTGTGTAAACACACCAGGGCTGAATCAGACTCCTCTTCCTTTTAATTGAAGAGGACTGAATTCTCTGTCACCAACCAATATAAAGTCTGCTCAGCACAAAGGACCATCTCCACATTCTCATGCTGAAGCTGTCCCCTTATCCATGATGGACGACACGCAATGCTCAAGCAGTGATCCTGCAGCACGTGACCGTGCTCACTGTGCTGACTCAGTTCTGCTCTTAAACGACGTCCCCCCACCGGGCTCGTCAGGCACCAAGGCCCTGTTAAGTCAGAGACCAGAAAACCAGACCCAACCAGGAAATGGGCTGGGGTCAGGAGATCTGCTCATTTACAAAACTTGCAACCTCTCCGATCCATGACCCCCAGCAAAAAGAGGAAAAACAGACATTCTGTTCCACTTTTGTTTAATAATGACAGCAGATTGCCTCTGCCCCAAACACTCTCGATCAGAGTAGTAGGGCGGTACTTCTGCAGGAAGGTCCTCTCCCTAACGTGGTTGACCTTCAAGGGACCACAGGAATTAGGGCCCTTGAGGGAGAGCTGGTTCCACCACCTGCTCCTCTTCAGGGACCCTCCACGTCACCAGAAGGAACAGTATCGCCACTTAGGCTGAGAACTGTGCCAAATTTCAGCTTGGTGGCGGAAAAGAACAAGCTGGTGGCCTCAGGTCTGCCAGAGAATGTGGTAAATACCATTCAAAACGCACAAGCTGTGTCAAAATAGTCTCTTTATGCCCGGAAATGGCATATTTTTGAAGCTCGGTGCACTGAAAGAAATATTATTTCTTATTCATGTGACCTGGCTCAGCTCCTCACATTTCTTCAGGACAAAAAAGCTTTCAGTGTGTAACTTTTATTATTTTTGGTATTTTAGTATGTAGCATTTTTTATTTCCATTGCCTTTTTATTTCCTCTAGTTCAAATAAGCTTCCAGTGTGCAACTGTTATTACTTTTGGGATTTTAATATGTAACATTTTTTATCTACATTGCCTTTTTATTTCCTCTTGTTCAAAAAGTTTTAGTTTGTAGAATTTTTTTATTTCCATTGCCTTCTTTTATTGCTGTTGTTTCTTATTCTATTTTCATTGATTTATTGTTCCAGTTTTTTTCATCCTTTTATCCTGTTAAGCACCTTGGTCAATGCAAGGCATTGTTGGAAGGTGCTATACAAATAAAGTTTATTATTATTATTATTATTATTATTGCTGGAGAAAGGTTGTTCTTTCTCAACAATTAAGGTGTTCCTATCAGCAATTTCGGCCTGTCACGAGGGCTGGGGGAGTAGGACTCCTGGCGCGCACCCGCTCATAATAAGATTTATGAAGGGCGTGCTAAGAAAGAGACCCCCCAGGCAGGATCTTGACACCTGGATGGGATGTTAGTCTGGTCTTGGGGGCTCTCTGTGATCCCCCATTTGAACCACTGAGCGACATTAAGATAGATTTATTATCTTATAAGACAACTCTTCTCCTGGCTCTTTGCTCAGCGAAACATGTGGGTGACCTCCATGCCTTGTCAATACACCCAGTATGTACCAGGTTCACCTCTGACGGGTCAAAGGTCACCCTAAGGCCTAATCCCGCATATATCCACAAGGTTCCCATAGCATATGTTGCACCGCTTTAAACCACAGAAGTCTGGACTTTGATCTCTCTTCTTTTCCACCTGCTCCTGTCCTCACTCAGGAACAGGAAAGGCTGAAGGCTCTCTGCCCCGTGAGAGCTTTAAGCACTTACATGCAGAGAACAGCCGAATAAAGAAAAACAAATCAACTGTTTGTGTGCTTTGCTGCACCAGCTACAGGAAAGGCCCTATCAAAGCAGCACCTCTCACATTGGGTGTCTGAGGCCATAAAAAGGGCGTACAGTAGCAAAGGTCAACAGGGACCCTCTGGAGTGCACGCTCACTCTACTCGGGGCTTGGCCACCTCGTGGTCACTGTTCAAGTGTGTACCAGTTGCAGGCATTTGTGCTGCTGTGAACTGGAGCTCAATAAACACTTTTGCAAAGCATTACAGTTTGGATGTTACTGCATGTGATGTCACTCAGGCTGTCCTTTCTAACATACAGTAGAAAGTAGCCTTGAGATGTCTGCTGAATGAAGGCAGACGTTCACACTAGCATGCATTTTACTGAGCATTTCAAGGGCGTGATTGAATTACGTTCCCATAGCATATGTTGCACCGAGAGACATGACTGAAAGGGAACTGAAAGTTATGCACCATAACTCATGTTCCCTGAAGGAAGGGAACGAGGTGCAACATACCTGGCCCTTTTCAATGCTGAAAGCTCGGTGAAGTGCATTTTGGAGAATGATGGATGGGCGTCAGCGGCTTAAGTACCCAGCGGGCGGGGCCTCTGGCGCGATGCTGACGCCCCTGCCGTAAAGGCATGATTGTATTCCTTCAGGTAAATCGCGCGGGGTGCAATTCCCATAGCATATGTTGCACCTCGTTCCCTTCCTTCAGGGAACATGAGTTATGGTGCATAACTTTCAGTTTTGTGTTTTCTCTTATTTTTCATAAATTAGTTGGGTTCATTGAGAAAACATTGGCTACAATCCTAGATAGGAGACTTTGCAGCAAATTTACAAAGATATTATAAAAATATCTGCAATAGGTGAAAACCTTAATGGTTCTTTTTGAGGCTGTAGCTTAGAATCAACTTTGATCAGTGAAAAAGACTAAATATTCTCTAACCAAGGATCTTGGATACATGAACATTTTTTTTCTCATAAGAACTGTGGAATGAGTCCTGGAGGACATAAAGCTTAGTTCCTGTGTATTTCTTTCAGCTACCTTATGTCATGTACACTCACTGAGGAAGAAAGTCTGGAAAAAATTGTCCAATTTGAACCTAATTTGGTCTACATGTAAACCAGTGATGGATATGTAAAACTATTTGAAAGTAGCTGACACGCCTGTTACAAGAGAATGTACAGTAAGTGGTAGCATCATGATGAGTGGAGCCGTAGAGCATTAGTCAAAACAGTTAAAGGAAGGTCAGCTGACACAGAAGATGCCTCAAACATTTTAATAAGGGTCACATTGTGAGTTTGCATGGAGTTGGGTGGTCATGTCAAGCAATTGCCCAGTGTGTGGATGTCACAGTAGATCAATGTGGGAACCAAAGAACCAAAGGGTTTGTGAGGGTACCCTTACACGACACAAAGGTTCTGGTCATCCAAGACAGACCACACCAAATGAGGATCTTCATACTGTGCACCAGGCATCACAGGGCTCTGTGAAAACCAAACACAGGTTGCAGACAGGGCCCTCTAAACCTGCTGGTAGGCCTAGGGGCTAAGCAGTCCTGTAGGGCAGGGGTGTCCAGACTTTTTCAGCATGTGAGCTACTTTTGAAATGATCAAGTCAAAGTGATCTACCTACTATAAGGCCCCGAGAACAACCTGTGGAAACATTAGTGTTTTTTCAATGTTTATTGGGGGTAATAAACAAAAAACAAGCTGGTTTACCGGTACATGAAAAATGCTGTAGTTTCCATGTCAGTCGGGTTGCCAGATAAGAAATTATGAACTATAGTACTGTGGCTTTAAAATGATAGTATTTTGACCTAAACTGTCGTGTGTGCTTAGTAAAGATGTTCTAAGATTCCATTCAATTCAGTTTATTTATATTTATATCAATTCACAAAAGATGTAATCTCAGGGCACTGAACAGAAACATTTATATATACAAAATAATAATTTAACAGAAACATTCATAGATAAAATAATAATTTTAAGTGTCTGTGACATCATCTTTTATCTTTGCATATAGTGACACAACATAAATATCTTGTATCATTCAACTATGTTCGTTTTTAGCAAACAAAATGATATACTGTATTAATGAAAATTCCTTTCAAAGTGAGTTTAAAATTAAAAACTGTGTTTCTTCACGGGACATCCGACTACACGCGAATGCAACATCTGTGCCGTAGGAGGGAGAACGTCTTTAGAACGCCCCTTTTACATATTCATGGCGGACCATAAATAAAACGACGAATTTAGCAATCTAGGTGAAGATTTGAGCTATTTGTCTTCAGTTTGGGAAGCAGAAATTTAGATGAACAAGAAACAGCAGGTTCTAATTTAGGTCTGCACCCGTATTTATTTGAGTCTTACCTTTTCAGGAAGCGAGGGAGCTCCAGGGGGGGGGGCAGCTTTATTTATTCCATTCTTGACGAAGTATTTCATCTTTTGGGAAAGTGAAAAGGCTCACTTGTTCACTGATGATATTAGAACACCCAAATGCGACACAACGTAACGGCATTTTTCAAGTTATACCAAAAAAAAAGGCAATCTGGCAGAGAATGAATACCGGTATGCGTTATCATTGCAGCCGCAAACTGAGCTTCTCCTTCCTACGTCACAGATGTTGCATTCGCGTGTAATCGGATTTCCCGTGAATAAACACAACGCGAAGTTTAAAATCACTTTTAAATCAAAATTAAAATGATTTATCATTTTGCTTCTACAAACGAACATAGTTGAATAATACAACATATATATGTTGAGCAATTTTATGCATAGTTCAAGCATCATGTCAGTGGACCTTTAACACTATTTGTTTGAGGAGCAGACTGCTTTGAATTTAACTCCATTGCAGAACTCTCATCTTGAGCAAGATGAAGTTTGTGTTGTGTTTCTTGAACATGTGCACAGAAAAGGAGGTGTTAAATAAGGCATTTTTAAAATTTATCTGGCGACCCTGGGCTCAGCTGCATTCATTGTGCATGCAGCGACTGCATGATCACAGTTATGTCCAAACTGGTGAATAACGTCTCTTTGGACTTGGATTTTATTAGTTTTGCTCCTGCATGCTGAAAAAGGGTGAGTAGCAGAAAAACACTCAGCTCTCTGCCATTATTTAAAACTGTGTTAGTGCAGAAAAACTTTGGACTGCAGCCGTCTGTATGTGCAACTTCACACAGGGAGAATTTCACACCTTCGGGGGTGGGGGAGCGGTCATGGTGTTTCCCCAAAAATCTCTCAGACCTGGTTTGAGAGAATGAGGGTTGTGAATGGCTGCCTTGTATGTCAATCAAGTGACGGGATGTTTGATAGGTTGACAAAAAAAATTAATGCCACACTGCGATCGACCAGTACTACCTCAGCAATCGACCAGTAGATTGCGATCGGCGTAATGAGCACCCCTGCTGTAGGGCCTCCAACAACATTATGTCCAACACCCCTCAGCCCATCCCATTGGGGTGATTGTTAGCATTCTCATTTTAAACAAAAAAGAAAGGTGTTCCGAAAAAGTCAAAAAAAGGCGTTCAACACGTTCAATACTTTTACGTTCCGAAAAAGGTTACTAATCCAAGGCTTCCAGGATAAAAAAATATCAGGAAACAACTGGCGTAATGTAAGTTTTTACAATTATACAAAGAATAAATAGATTTTTTGATTGAGTAACCCAATTACCAAAGGATATGATCCTAGCTAGGAACCATTTTGTTGTAGAGGGACATGGCAGCCAGGGAGCCAAAGGGTCTGACTTTAGGTCACCTCTGGTAGTGATTCAGGGGACCCTGATGGCTCAGATCTACATCAGTGACATCCTGTGTCCACGTGCCTTACC
>JBBPBX010049474.1:14272-25340 GCA_038048925.1 Garcialebias charrua
TGGCCAATGGATGCAAGGTATCAAGTTTCTAATTTTTTTAACCTAGTTTGTCTCCTCTGTGGTTGAATTTACATATTTTTCCATTTTGATGGTCAATTTAACATTTTAAACAAACCTTAACAAGATTTAATGACATTTTCTGTAAAGGTATTTACATTTTAAAGTTTTTATCAGCCAGAGGAACAGACAACTTATACTCTGATTATCAGGCTCCCAACATGTCAAGAAGTTTTTAAGGCTCAATTATAATTTAAATCCCAATTATTATTTTTTTTTAGATTTGAAAACTCATAATCAGTTTATTTATAAAGCACATTTAGAAACAACAGGTTGTAACCAAAGTGCTGTGCAATAATTATATAAACGATGAACAAAAAAGTAAAAATAAAATAAAAATATCCCAAAAATAAAAAACTGTGAACCATTAAGACTAAATCAACTCACGCTGGGTTGAATATCAGTCAAAACAAAAGAGTTTTTAAAAAGAGGAAGTTAACAGGCCTGGAAATATTAGATGTGTGAATAATCTTAATCTCTGAGCTTCAGCTGAGTTTTCTGGACGACAGAAGCAGCTGATCAGAAGGTTTCAGGCTCTCCAAGGAACATAAAGTTGAAGCTAGTCAGCTACAGAGCACGATACGATCGTACGTCAACATGAGAATTAAAATCAGTTCTGTGATGCGCAGGGAGTCTCAGGTGCTCAGACCTGGTCTTCAGTTAAGACGAGCAGAAAGCTGGAGGCAGGAAATGACGGCCTGACTGACCCCGACATGTCAGGTTGTGATACAAGTCTGGATTATTCTCCAGGTTGGTCCAAACACACTCAAGTCTCGTGTCTTTGAAAGAAACTGGAGGTCTTGTTCCTGAGTGATGGCAGGATGGAGCGAGAGATGGATCCACGGATCAGAGCCTCGTCCTCAACGATGAGGGCGTTGCTTTGGTCCATCGCGGTGAAGAAAGTTGAGTCGAAATGCAAAGCTCTGGATTTACCGGTCTGTGTTCCAACTCTTCTGCTCGTGAGGTTTGGATCATGACTGAAAGAACCAGATCCTGGAATCAAGCTGGAACTGATCTTCCTTTTGTAGGGTGAGGGGTAGGGCTGTGTAATAATGTCGATTTTGCGATATACAGGTAGTCCCCGACTTACGAGCGAGTTCCGTTCCTGCGAGTTGCTCGTAACACGAAAATTCGTAAGTTGGAACACGAAGCACGTGTTCTCGTAAGTCCGGATTTTCGCTCGTAAGTTGGAACATTTATGCTAGCGCTACTACGAACACTCGTTTTTCATCAAAAACGTTCATATTAGTTCATAAACATGGTCGGAAACGTGTTTCCAAACGGTTAGCTAACACACTTTCATCTAAAAACACAAAAAAGTGCTGTATTTTTTACAAATTTACTGCTTGTTCGCCAGCTCGTAAGTCCGGACGCTCGTAGGTCAGAGCGCTCGTAAGTCGGGGACTACCTGTATATCGATTTTTTTCTTTCCTAGAAAAAAATCAATATTCATCCGCAAGTATCGCAACATCCAACTGTCACCCTGCTCACTCACTGCTTGCTTTGCCGGGAGAGTGATTAGGTCATCCAGCCACTAGTGTCGCTGTAGAGCATTTATGCCAAGTTACTCGCCTCGTACCTGTAGATACTTGATTTACACAGAAGAAGTGCGGGCAGTGTAATGGTGGTGAATATCGTTCCAGCACCCTCTTGCTTTAAAGCAGATGTGTGGGCGCACTTTGGCTTCAAAAAGAAGGATAGCAACTTTATGGATAAAACTCTAGCGGTCTTCAAGCTGTGTCACACAAGTGTTAAAAACTCGTTTACTTTACAAATGCATGTAAGCTACAGTTTTTACTGTTTCAATTGAAAGAAACATGTTTTCTCACCACTTCTTTGATTCATTTTGTCCAGCTGTCGACTTTAAGTCTGTGTCCATGTCCAACCAGAACCAGGTATTGTGTAGTTGGTGCTTTTAATCAGTTTTCAGTTAAATTAATTCAATCCAAGTCTATTACAGTCTCAAAATGTCACCAAAATCACTCTGTCCCTGTAAAATCTTTCAGAAAAATCGCAAAAGTGTATTGAATTGTATCGTTTGCTGAATATCGCAATATATATCGTAATGTGAGCAGAATATCGTGTATCATATCGTATCGTGAGATTATTTTATCACTACAGCCCTAGTGGGGGGGCTCAGCCATAGAGAGGGTGAGGAGCTCCGTCATCCAGGAGGAGCTCAGAGTAGAGCCGCTGCTCCTCTACATCGGAGTCAGTTAATAATAATAATAATAATAATAATAATAATAATAATAATAATAATAATAATAATAATAATAATGAATTCAATTTATAACACACTTTTCATTAGTGAAAATCTCAAAGTGCTACAAAACATTCATACACCGGTAGCGGCAGACTACCATGCAAGGCGCTTTCCAGTCCTACCGGGAGCAACTTGGGGTTAAGGGTCTTGCCCAAGGACACAACGACACATGGTGTGGGGAACCGGGATTCGAACCGCCAACCTTCCGATCGGGGGACGACTGCCATTACCACTACGCCACGGCCGCCCCATAGTTGAGGAGGTTCCTCTGACCAGGGCGCCTCCTGGACGCCAGGGCAGACCCAGCACTTTCTGGAGGGATCATGTCCTCTCTGGTCTGGAGAACACCCCGGGGGTCCTCCAGGAGGAGCTGGAGATGTCTCTGGAGAGAAGACGGTCAAGGTTTCTGTCCTGGATCTGCTGCCTCCACCACCTGACTACAAGAAGTAAAAAATGGAGCTTCTCTTAATCTCTTGCAGCTGTAGACGTTGAGGAACATAAACGCTCTGAAGTTTTGAGATTCAAGCTCTGGAGTTTCATTTACGTTGTGTTTGAGGGCCAGCAGAGATGTTCTAGCTCCGGTCCTGCACCAGGCAGAGGTCCAACAAAATGCTCTTTGCTTTGGCTTCAAGTCATTCCTGCGCTCATTTTCCTGTTTACTTTATTTTAATCGTTGCAGCTCATGTTGTCCTCACGTCTCACTGCCCGAGTCTGAACGTTGTTTTATAAACACGTTTTTTTTTAGTTTCTAACAACTTCATCAACAAACGATACAACAATACAACCTGTGGAATTTCAACCTAAAAGGACCCTGAATGCAACACGGGAAACTCCCTGAAGAACGTTTCGGCTACAACTCTCACCTGAAGGTTCCAGATATCCAGAGCTGTTTTCAAAGTATTTCTGAAACTCTTAAAATCTTTGGTTCCCGGGGGGAAGAAACGAAGGACGGACAGTCACAACTACGGCTTTACCAAAACGCGCTCTTCTCTTTGTGTCGCGGTTAAACACACACCCTGTTTTCTGGTCAGTGAAGGTGTTGAGCTGCGGCGGAGCTTTTGTTATTATTAATCATCATAATAGTGATTAATAATAAACAGTAAGCTGCAGCTGTGATTATGGAGAAAGTTGCACATGGAGCTGCTGACTCTGTAAAACCCACAGAAACTTGAACTGCCTCGGTTTCCTGTGGGAGGAAGTGATGACGATCAGCAGAGACGGCCCGGCCCGGTTCATCTGAGAATAAGTAACTCTGTTTACTCTCGGGGTCTAAAATAATTGGAGTTCAGCCTGTTGGGTACAGAGGTGTGCGTGTGCACGTGCGTGTGTTGCTGGACAACTTTGTTTGTTCCTCTGTCGGCATCATGAGGACCTCTGAGCCCTCTTCAGATCTGACTGGTTAAACGTGGCGTACAGGCCACGCCCACTCAGGTGTTCACTGACCACGGCTGAAACGAACACTTCAAAAGCCCAAAGTGGCCGCGCCGTTTATCTTCTCAGAGCCAGAAGCTTCAGAAATGTTTCATGAGCTGGAACAAGACGTTTGTTCTGCAAGAATTTGACTTTCTGTTTCTCCAAAATTAAAACTCAATCCTGATTAAATTCCTGATTTACAATTTCAACATCTGGAATAATTTGTGAACATTTAATGTAAAAGCTTTGATTAGCACATTTTAGTTACAGGTAGTCCCCGACTTACGAACGAGTTCCGTTCCTACGTGACGTCGCAAGTCGAATTTTGTCGTAAGTCGGAAAATACGTCCAAACTGCACTTTATACGTACAATTCTGTATTTTACCAAGCACTTGGCCTATCCTAACAGTACCCTACATAATTATCAAAAAACATACATTTCAGAGCCATAATGAAGGGAAAAAAGAGTTAATAACCTACTGGGAGCTGGTGAAGCCTTCCTCCGCCTGTTAGCATGTTAGCTCGTTGCTCAGCTGTAGCCTCTCTGCCTCGTAAACCTCCGGTCCAAACAAAGGTCTCCTGTACTTTTCCACGCGGTCCAGAGTTTTACAGTAAGGTCTGTTAGCATGTTAGCCCTTCCTAACCTCCTCTGCCTCCGGTCTGCCTGTAAACAATGAGGTCTCCTGTAATTTTCAGCTGTAATCCTCCACCCGTGGCCGCTAAGGTACACTCTCCCCCCTCCCTCCTGTAAATTTCCGCCTCCGTTGAGTTTCGGTACCATATTTTTTGGTGTAAAGGCGCATAAACCGTGTAACTCGAAACAATGCTTTTCAATGGGAGGGCGTTCGTAACCGTGAAACGTCGTAAGTCGAGGACTACCTGTATTGTGTTAGACTTAACTTTTAAAATATCACTACACAGCCGAACCCAGCAGTTTAAATAAAAATAACATTCAACATTTATCGTCCAACAATGTTCTGGCAGGTCATCTGGACGGCTTGTTTTGAGACGTTTCATCCTCCATCCTAAGGACTTCGTCAGTCTGATGTTTTTTCCGCTATGGAGTATGTTGTTTGTGGGAATCAGTTGTTTGTTGGTGGCTCCTCAGAAGAAGTCCTTTGGTTGAAGGACGAAATGTCTCGGTGAAAAAATAAACAGTCCAGATGATCTGACTGAACATTGCTGGATTTTATACCGGGATTATTGAGCATGAACTTTAAATATTAAAAATTAGGGACTAAACTCCATTTTATTGGCCAGAGCGCGTACATATGACTGACTATTAAAAATAATAATAACAAAAATAGTATGAATACTGTAAACAACTTATAATGTGCAGTGGTGGTAGTAAAAAACAGATTGTAAGTTTGACTTAATAAAATATATATTTTTCAGTTTTGCTTTTGTTGTATTTTTTTTCTGTAAATATTGCGAACAGTTTTAGGAGAGTAGTATCCGTTACGACGTGATAATTTACTGGTTTTAGTCTTGCAGCAGGTCAAATCTCAGAGCACAGTTCTTGTGTCTGCTCCGCCTGCTGTTTAGTGGAGAATGTTGTATTTTTAGAAAGATGACCAAGATTTTTCAGGCTCATTAGCACGTTGGTGTTAGTGTTATGGTGCCGGGCCTCGCTGTTGTCTGTTATGGTTTCAGCTAACATTTGCTGTGACGGCTTTCTGGTTTTCTCGGCTGGTTCTGATTTGGACTCCGTCCCTTCAGTCCGGTTTCCGTCAAACATTAAACCTCCTCCTCTCGGTCATGCTGGAGGCATGTTTGAGCTCGGTGAGAGTCTGACGCTTGTGTGATAACGAAGCAGAACATTTCTCACTGCAAGAAGACGAAACTCTCACCGACCAGAAAAACCAAACCAACCTGCTGCTCCCGGCAGAGTCACCTCGACACCAGACCAGTCCGTCCCATTTGACCTGAAAGGACTTGGTCTTTGAGGATCTTGGTTTTATTTAGTCAATGATAAATCATTTGGCGTCAGATTTCACCCGTTCCCATCGTTTGAGTATGTTTATTTATTAAACTGTCCGGTGTTTTTCTTTTGAAAATAAAATCTTTGACTTAACACACCTCTTGTTTGTGGGTGGCGTTTTGCCTCTCATCCAAAAAGTTTCTTCAGTTCTGATCCTGGGGTTTGGATTTCCAGGTTTATAAGACCCCGTCCACACAGGAACATTGTCTTTCCATAAATATAATCAGTTTCTACAAATGTTTTCATCCACACGGAAATGCAGGAAACGTCCCGGACTCTGCAGTGACGCCGTTTCCTTGTTGTTTCCATGTGGACAGGTCCTTGTAAGTCCTCGTTTTAACTTCACGGTTACAGGCCTGTTAAGGTCACACGAGTGCCTGACCCACCGCTCCACCTGTGAGTGGGTCGGGTCGTTTACACCTGTTGGACCCTTCCTAACAAGGCCAACGTGTTTCAAGGTAAAAACTGAAACTGCCTGGCAATGTTCCCTCTAATTTAATATATAATTAATAACAAATATTTTTTAAATGTGAGGGGGACATGTCCCCTTCACATAATTGATGTGATGCTGCTTACCAGCTTCACAGGCATGAAAAGAATGATGAAGTCAGCAGCAGCAGTTCTGTAGATAACATATATTTATAATAATGCATTAATCTAATAAATAATTATTTCACAATGAATTGATCTTTATTCTTTATCTTGCAGCTCCAAGCTGAATGCATGTGGCTCAAAAACCTGTTTTATTTAACTACAGACTTTATTTTCTTATTTGAATTAGACAGTTTTAACCCTTTAACATTATTTATTCATGATCCTCAGAGGGAAAATCAACCTTCTTAATTAAACGTTCAGCCTCAAATAAATATATCTAATTTAGATGATTTTTATTTTAATGCTTGTAGGGTTTTTGTTTAAAATCTCTACATTATTTTTTTTATTGACAAAATATTTATTTTACTGTAAGTTTTTAAAAAGTGTATTTTCCTCCATTGGTCCACCCTCTGGGTCAACATCTGCAGAGCTCAGAACTGATGCTTGGTTCTGGACCTGCTCCTCTGCAGACCTGGCCTCGTTCTGCTCTTCCTCTTCTAACGATCTTCCTCTTCATCACCCCCGCTCTCACTGACTTTATCGTGCACTGACCTCCATTCAACTTCTGCATCTTTTTCTTATTTTTCCTGCAGATTTGGTGCTTGACAAATAACGTGGAGCCTCCTTCAGAAAGGAGGGGGGACGTTGTTTATGTGTTCAGCGGGGTGTGTGTGTGTGGGGGGGTGAGGGGCTGCAGCTTCTCGCTGTAACGCGCTTGATATTTGACTTTATTCAGACAAAAGACGTGGTGTGGATTATTGATCATAACTCTGAGTTTACTTGACCTAACAACGAGATTTAAAATCTGTAGTTTTAACACTAATTTAAATTGAGTCGCTGAGATGCAGAGTCTTTCCTGCTGAAATCATTTGACCCACGTACCTGTGTGACGAACTCCAACTTCTGCATTGATTTGACTGTGAAGCTGCATACATACATGCTTGCTTTTCTAAGACCCGCCTTCCTGTTAGTAATTGGTCAAAACAATGTGAGCTTCAATGTGATTGGATGTAATCGCTGTCCATCAATCCTTTTAAGTTGAGGCGGACCGGCATTTGTGTGGTGCGTTCAAAGTCTATAGGACATACTGCCACATTCAGTTTAATTTGGATGTGCGCAAAGATTTTATTGCGCGCTGAGAATGTGTTAGCAGTGCGCAATTGCGCATGCGCGCAGCTTAGAGGGAACATTGCTGCCTGGAGATGCAAGTCAAGGCAGTGGTGTTAGAAAGATCTAACCGGAGACTCTGCTCACCTGAAAGATCTCTGGAAACATTAGCGTTTTTACGATCCTGATTGTGAAAACTTTACACTTTTTCTTAGTAAAACTGAGCTCCTGAATCTGGTTTAGTTTCCATACCAGGTCACCGTCTGGCCTGTGCTTTTTACATGTCACTGACATGTTCATGTGTGCATGCACTTCAGCCTTGAGCGTGAAAATACTTTCATCCAAAATGGTGAAGGCGGAAACGTTGGTTTGGACCGAGGATGAGGTTTGGACGGTTCTACACGTTGGAAAAAATGATCAGCACAAACAGCACTCTCCTCTCCATCGTTATTACTGTTGTTCATCTACTTGAGGAGTAAAACTGTTAACTGCGCACATTCGTAGTGCACGTTCTCAGTTTCACACCGTTTCCATAAAACCTCTGCTCTGAGATCCGTGTTCACAAAACTTCAGTTTCAGAGGAAATGGACTTGAACGCAACAACTCTGTGTAAACGGGAACCAAGGCCGCCGCCTCCGTTTAATGTTAGTCTTTCACACAGACCTGAAACAAGTGCCCTCCCATTCGGTTCATATCTTTCATTATTAATTTGATCATTTTCACTTTAAGCAGAGTGTCGTTTAATGTTTGTGCTTTTCGAAACACCTTTAAATGGATGAAAATCATCACGTGTGTATGAAAATTAACATTTGTTGTTACTGTGATCTTTCACTTTGTCTAAATCAGTCGTTGCTGTCTCTGGATTTATTGTCAACGTAATTTTCTTTTTTAAATTATTTTAATAAAATAGTCAAATCTGAGGCCTGAGTTTGTGGTCAACATGTTAAACAGGAGCTGCTGTTAAAGTTTAATGCTCCTTCAGACGATCAACCTGCTTTGTTTTCTCTCCGTCTCTGCAGAGACGCCGCCTTTGGGAATTGCACCTACAACCTGACAGTGCTGGACTGTCTGCAGGGAATCAGGAAGGTAAGATTGTCCGCTGCTTTCAACAAAAACCTCCTGAGTGAAAAGTTGAGCATTTTATTTTAATGCTGGTGTCTGTCATAAGTGCTTTGTTTCCTCCTTAGTTTTATTCTACTTTAACAGATAATATTGGTAATAATAATAAAGTGATAATTCCCAGCCAAAATATTTTAGTGGACTTCTTGAAAACAAGCAAAAAGAGTAAATAAAATCCAGTTTTATGTGGTTCAGTTTATTTAAGTTTATCAATAAAATAAACTTTAATTAAAATATAACGAAAGTGGTGTATAAAAGTCAACAAATAAATCGGTGCACCTGAACCCAAATATAACAAAATCCACTTAAAGAACATTTTAAACCTCCACAGTGTTTTTATAATTATAAAATGTCAGTTTTAAAATGGTTTATCATATAAGGAAATGAGGGTTTCATTAATATCATCCCATAAGTTTAATTTTTCCATCCTACATGAAGAATTACAGTTCATTGATTAAAGACCTGATAAAGGTTTAATTTTTAGAGCTCGACATATTTTTATGGTTTCCACAATTAATTTATTAAATTCATCAAACTAATTCAAACTTGGCATATTTTTCTGTAATGTTTATTGTGGTGGTGCAGAAAAACAGTCATGAGAAAAGATAACGAGGAAATCTTGTTGAACTTCCTCGTGAATGGAGCTTCTTTCTGACAAAACACAGCCCGAGTGCCGTTGGGTCCAGAAGGAGCAGGTGGTCAACCGAGAGTCTCCGGTTGTCTCTGCAGATTAGCGTTGTATAACGGCACAGCGTGTTGAGCCGTTGTCCTGACGGAGACGGACAGCAGCCGATCAGAGCGCTCTGCTAATCTCAGGAGTGTTAACGAGCAATGGACTGCAGCACTTTGTCTCTGAAGGATTTGATCATCTCTAATTACTGAAGGAAACTTGGGAGATACCGGTGTCTGGGTGCTGCTGTGTACCCAGTATTTACTTTTTTACTTGTATATTTCCGAAAAATACCACCGGTTTACTCATTGGTGAATAATAATTCTTTGCTTCCCTCGAATTTACAGCCTTAATTGTGAAAAGGCTGCGCAAAATGTAACTAAAAACAGAATGCAACTATTTCGCAACATATCAAATGTTGAAACTAAGATTTTTCATCGCCATGCATGAGACCAAACATCTCTCTGTGAGTTAGGTAAACGAAGGCCTCAGTGACCCTCGGGAGGGAGGGTAGGGAGCTAATCTGCAGGTGAATTTAGCTCGGAACTCCACACTGTCTAGTTTTTCTAATCTGTCATATCCTGTTGGTTTTGAACTGTCAACATCCGTTTACTGTGATTGTAGTTTTCTTTATTTTCTTTTTGGTAAGTGCAAATGCCTATTGCCAATGTGACGTGTGCTGCTGACCACTTGACCAGGTCACCCTTGTAAAAGAGATCTCGATCTCAATGGGCTCTACCTGGTTAAATAAAGGTGATTGATTGATTGATTGATTGATTTTAATTGGAAAAGTTCCCCAGGTGGGAATCAAAACGTCTTCAGCTACAGAGTACAAGTCAAATAATTTTTTTATTTTTTTATTTTACACGATAAGAATATGTACCATTATTATGAAATATAATAATAATCAAAATGTAACGTTTTTGTGTTTTTCAGGCTCTGCAGCACGGATTCTTTGACTTTGAGTCATTTGATGTGGAAGAGTATGAACACTACGAGGTAAAAACTGGCACCAGTCTGGTTAAAGACACAGTTACCATTGAGGTTAAAGATGCCCGCGCCAGCGAGGTTAAAAAGAGGCGCCAGCGAGGTTTAAAAAGAGGCGCCAGCGAGGTTTAAAAAGAGGCGCCAGCGAGGTTTAAAAAGAGGCGCCAGCGAGGTTTAAAAAGAGGCGCCAGCGAGGTTTAAAAAGAGGCGCCAGCGAGGTTTAAAAAGAGGCGCCAGCGAGGTTTAAAAAGAGGCGCCAGCGAGGTTTAAAAAGAGGCGCCAGCGAGGTTTAAAAAGAGGCGCCAGCGAGGTTTAAAAAGAGGCGCCAGCGAGGTTTAAAAAGAGGCGCCAGCGAGGTTTAAAAAGAGGCGCCAGCGAGGTTTAAAAAGAGGCGCCAGCGAGGTTTAAAAAGAGGCGCCAGTGAGGTTAAAGACACTTTTACCACTTAGGCTAAAGACGTCCGCGCCAGCGAGGTTTAAAAAGAGAAGCAAGCGAGGTTAAAGACACTGGCACCACTTAGGCTAAAGATGCCCGCGCCAGCGAGGTTTAAAAAGAGAAGCAAGCGAGGTTAAAGACACTGGCACCACTTAGGCTAAAGACGCCCGCACCAGCGAGGTTTAAAAAGAGGCGCCAGCAAGGTTTAAAAAGAGGCGCCAGCGAGGTTTAAAAAGAGGCGCCAGCGAGGTTTAAAAAAAGGTGCCAGCGAGGTTTAAAAAGCGGCGCCAGCAAGGTTTAAAAAGAGGCGCTAGCAAGGTTTAAAAAGAGGCGCCAGCGAGGTTAAAGACACTGGTACCACGTAGGCTAAAGACGCCCGCGCCAGCGAGGTTTAAAAAGAGGCGCCAGCAAGGTTTAAAAAGAGGCGCCAGCGAGGTTA
>JBBPBX010049475.1:0-25339 GCA_038048925.1 Garcialebias charrua
ACTTGGACTTGTGATTCTGTGTGTCAGAATTTCAGGGATGACATGCAGAGTTAAATGTCATTAAGCAAAATAAGAGAGGAATTATTTTACCTTTGAAAGTTTTTATTTAACACAAAGCAGAACCAATGTGTCATTTTAACTGCAGTAAACATGTTTAAATTAAAGTTATCTGTCTGAAAAAAAGGAGCATTATGCCAGGTTTCCACCAAACGCTTTTCGCGCCTCCGAAGCAGCCACTTTACATTGAAAGTCTATGTGGCCGGGCATGTTGGATGCGGCGCATCTACAGCAGTTCAAGCAGCGCGGCAGTGAGTGGCAGCTTTTTTCCGCTCCCACGTCACCTCCGAGCAGCGACTGTCGAAGCTCGATTTGTCCTGCTTCTGCTGCTCGCAGCTTAGCAGCAACCAATCGGGATAGACTCTGCCATGTGATCACGCAACAACGACAGGACTTTTTTTTGGACTTTTCAAACTTACCCATCGAGCCTCCATGAAGAAAACAGCCTCCGGTAAGAAACTTGGCATTTTTACAGTTGCCGCTGTCCGCTCGAGCGTACGGTCACCCCAAACATAAAAAAATGTTTTAATCTCAACAAAGACTTTAGGAGCTGCAGTTTGGCTCATAAAAAATCCACTCAAGTAGTAACGAGGCTCATGTACAGCTGATTTTTTATCTGCCCGGTGTAGAAGAAACAAACGGAAAAGGAGCCAGCCGCTGCTCCCACTGCGTGTCTGCAGACATGTTCGATGAGAACAGACATCTGTTGACAAGCAGCCAACACAGTGCGGTAGGAGATTTTTTGCAGCGCGAAAAGCGTCTGGTGGAAACCCGGCATTAGACCTGACAAAGGAACAGACACTGATCATTTCACCTCCAGTTTGTCATCAACTCTAGTTAAAATATTGTCCAGTCAACCATGGATCAAAAGTGAACAATATTTTAAATTCCTGACACCATTTTCAAAACTTGGATCTGAGTGTCGAGACATTTCTTGTCTCCTAACATCCCATGAACTGATACATTTTAATATTGATACAAGAATTTATTGTTCAAGTTCAGAAGAAGTTGGTTTTCACAGTTTTTTGAGTCCAGTCTGGTTTTTTAGGGAGATGTCCTGCTGTACTGAACAGTCTTTCAATAATCTTTCAATAATCTTTCAATAAGGCCATGGGTGGTGTGTATCTTCTGGCTGAATCTTTGTGGTGGAATCCATTTTGAGTGTGTTAGTGGTGCTGTGGGTGCTCCCAGTTCAGTGACGTTTATACTAGAATATACGTCATTAGTCCAGTTCTTCTTGAAGGCAGGTCTAATGTTACCTGTCCACTTGCAGTGATTCAAATTGATTCAAATTGTTTCAAATTCAAATTCAACTCAAATTGTGTGTGTTTGTGTGTGTGACTGTTTTGTGGTTTCTAAGGACAGTGTTTTGTCAGGACAGTAATGAGCTGTTATCTGATTGTCTGATATAGCGTATTGCTGTCCTAACAAACCACTGTCCACTTATGGAACGTTTGAACTCCTAACAGCCCTGAATCCCTCAGCACTGCTTGGTTTTCCTAACCCTTTGTGTTCCTTTGCGTCATTTTTGTTTTGTTTTGTCCTCTCTGATGCGTGCCCCCTGCTTTGCAGATCTCTAGAAAGGTATGCTGTTATGTGGTCTACCCATCTTGTATGTTACCTCCTCTAATTGTTTTGTCTGCTGACTTCCTGTTTAAAAGCAGGAATTTATAAAATGCATGGTCTACAATGATCATCTCAACAGTCCATAACCTTTAACCTTACTATAAATAACAGATATAAAGCTGCAACCTTTTATGCTGCATGCGATCACCTACTTTATTTGACAAGGTGTTTTCACACGTTTCTCCTTTTTCGAGTTTTTGACGTTAGTGCATTCCCTAACTTGTGCTCTCACCCAATCTAGTGATCTTGAGGAGAAGCGAACAGCGAGCCAGCAGTCTTTGGGTGAGGAGAGCAAGCTCTGCAGCGAGGACACCCTGAACTTTAATGGCAGCAGTGCCATGACCACAGAGCTCAACAATGACGAATCTCTGGTCAGCCAGATCAGCCGTCCAAGTGAGGGGTTCCACAGCATGCCTGTAAACACCACGCTAAACCCCACCGCTATCTCCTCAGCCTCCAACGGCATGCCCACGTCAGTTAATATCCTCAATTAACCTCTAAACATCCACCAGGGACCGTCAGACCAAAATCTGTCAACACGTTTGTGCCCATATTCTCTCGCTCCCCTCCGGCCTGCTGTTTATTTCGACATCCAATGTACAATTTACTGACTGCTCAGAAGCCCTCAGCAGTCATGTGACTGATTGTGACCAAAGGAGAGTCCAACGTGGTGGACCATGTGACTCAAGCCTGACCCATAATCTTTTGTTTCTTGTGTGGTTTCCAGGCAGTTTAGCATTTTTAATTCATCCCATTTTTGTGTATTTTTGTTCCTGCAGCAAACAAATGAAATATACCGGTAAACAGAATGTTGTACATTTGAAATATCAGGGGTTTGTGGTGTAGCCATTTAGAGATGTAAATCAGTGCATTAGACATACGAGGAGGAGGAGGATGGTGGAGCCCAGTAAAGGGAAACTAACTGTATACATCCTGAACATTTATCAGGTCCAAAATCATTTGTGTGTAATTTGTACGTCTCATGCCATTTAATGTCTCACGTTGTACTCGCCATTCACATGTTTTGGTTTCGAAATTTGTAATTAAACACAAAACATTTTATTTACCAATTATTTTCCTATTTATATCAAGCTTGTGACTTTTTTTTAATTTAAGATTTATATTAGATCAAGATTAAAATCCGGGCATATAATTTAGTTGTAGTGGGACTTGCTGTGAAGATATGGAGCAACAACAGGTGTAAATAGCTGCATCGCTGCATCTACATCTATCTATTCAGCCCTAATACAGTATTATATAGATATGTACGGTAATTGCTCCTTCTACATTCCTGTGCCTGCTGGGTCTGCATAAAGCATCAGACTGACTTCATTTCAATCTCGCCTTCATATCATAAGTGTACTGTAATGTCATTAATGGAAATGAAACAGTAGCTTTTGTTGTTGAGACCTATGTGTAAGTTCTCTGTGACCGTCTTTGTCTCCTTCTTCGCTGTATTAAAACATTGTTGCGTCTGATTAACAATCGTTTTTACGCCTGTTCATCTCATACTACTCAATCTGACTGAACAGCAGTATTTATTGCAGACTGGAGTGTGCAGTTTCTTGGACACTCCCTGAAGTTTTAGATTTCAATCTTTACCAATGCAAGGTAGTATAGACATAGTTCACATCTTTTAAAGCAGAGATTCAAGGAAGGGTGGTAGTTAACTATACCTGTTGTAGATAGCTCTTTGCACAATATTGGTTTGGAAAAATAGTTCCGTTTTCACCTGACTGATGAGCTATGGGCTAGTCTGAGTTGGGTCATGACCAAAAAGTATTATAACCCTGATCTCAGAAAAATGTATTATTGTTCATTCTAACACTATTTTACAAACTTTTACATATACAGGTAGTCCCCGACTTACGACGGAGTTCCGTTCCTACGTGGCGTCGTAAAGCAAATTTTGACGTAACTCGAAACATACGTCCAAACTGCACCTTATACGTACAGTACTGTATTTTACCAAGCACTTAGCCTATACAGTACCCTACATAATTATTAAAAAACACATACATTTCAGAGCCATAATGAAGGGAAAAAAGAGTTAATTTCCTACTCTGGACTGCTGGTGAAGCCATTTCCTCCATTTCTCCCTCCCTCCTCAGTATTCTCCATTCGTTTACGTTGTAAAACCGCCATGCATAAAACAGCTACTTTTCCACAGCTGCTGCCTGTCCACCTTGCTCCAACAAGTTTTGTTTTGTTTTTTGAATGTCCAGAGGACCAGACTTAAGGCCCCCTCATAGCTCTGCGTTCGGCCGTACGCCGCTCTACGCCGTCCGTACGCCGTCCGTGCGCCGTCCGTGCGCCGTCCGTGCGCAGAGGCACAAGCATACCATGAACGCGGCAAGCTCAAATTTTACGACCGCGAACGCAAACGCGTTGTCTCACAATAAACTGTCCGGTGCCGGACTGTTTTGTATGTGACACAAATGTATTAAATTCCCCTTTTTCATCCCTGATCTGACCTTTTCTTTTGTTTTTTTGCCAAAAGTCAAGTGATCGCTTCCTCCTCCGCTGACTCCATGACTGAAATGATGAGAAATGAATGAATTTGTCACGAGTGGGTCCAACGTGGCTGCGCGAGGTTCTGCATATTTCCTGGTGTGCTGTGGGCTGCAGCACCAGCGTTCCCTGTTTTTTTTTTATTTATTTTTTTTAGAACTTTTTAATAAGATATAAACACAGAACACCGCTGCGGCTGAAGCTGTGTGAAGCTGCCGGCTCGCCTTTTTTTCTCTCACCCCGACCTGTCAATCAATTCAGTAGGCGTGTCAGCAAATGACCAATCAGCGAACGCTCTGCGCTGTGGCTGCTCAAATAATGTAAAGAATTTGGAGCGGAAAACGCGAGAATGAACGCGAGAACGAACGCAGAGCTGTGCGGGTGAACGCGTGCACACAGAACGCGCACGTGGAGCGGCGTGCGGCCGAACGCAGAGCTATGGGGGGGGGGGCTTTAGCTTTTTTAGAGAGTACAAGCAGCTGTAGCCTCCACAGCTAGCAAAACGGGAAACCGGAAACTGCCGGAAACTGCGTAAAAATAAAACATTTCAAAATAATAATACTTTTTTTTTTAAAAAGGGAGATGCATGTCGTAACCCTGAAACGTCGTAACTCGAGGCCGTCGTAAGTCGAGGACTTCCTGTAGTTTCAAATAACTTGATTATTTACCTAGAATCCTGTGATTATTAGTAGTGCCAATAGCAGCAGTGTCTAGCTGTGGCACTTCCTGTGTAGCTTGAACACTTCAGACAAGAATATCATAATATTTCTGCTGGAATGTGATACACTTTGATCCTAGCCCTGCTCGGACAAGACGTTAGCTCATTAACTCTGTCAGAATTAAACTATACTTCCTCAAACTGAAACCATTCAAACAGTTATCTACAACAGGTAAGATATTAAGTGGTCATCATTTTTCCACAGAACCTCACTTCAAAAGATTTAAACTATTGCTTTAGGTGTGATGAAGGCGAAATGTTGGTATTTGTATGAAAGAATGTATGCTTTTTAGGGCGAGGTGGATGTTGCATTTCTGTGCTTTTAGTCAGAGAAACATGACTGCAGCGATGAGAAATGTTTTAAGTCATTTAGGAAGGGAGTTTTTTTTTCCACAGAGTGTAAATAGAACCCTCAAAGAGCCATGTTTGATATAACATTTTTAAAACATGCAGGTTTAAAATCACTGATCATTTAAAAATGTTTCAAGTTGAAGTTTTTCCTTCTTCTGTATATTGCTATGAACTCAAACAGTGTGTTTTTGATAAATGACTGCAGTGAGATTTGGGTGTAACAAAAAGAAAATAGTTCATGCTGCAGTCGAAGCACAAAAAATTTAAACAAACAAAAAAAGACCACGTTGTACTGTAGATGTTTGCAAACAAAACGTAAAAACCAAGAAATTGTACATTTGTGTCATTTAGTGAAAGTAGGTGCATCTCACTGAAAGCTAAGTTAGCGTTCATGCACATAATCATCCAGCAACGTGTTGCAGTGCAGTGAATATCTGTGAGTTTTGAACCTGATGCATTCATGCATGGGCAAATTCATGCTTTCCTTATTCAAATAAAAGCATTCTGCCGACAGGACATCCACTAACAGGTCCTGAGGCAGTATGGGATATTAAAAAAAAGCTGGAATTACAGAAGGTTTCTTGATTTTTGGATATAAAGACATGCTCAGGACAAAAAAAAAAGTCTATTTTCATACAGGAGAAATGAATGATTTCAATTATGCTGATATTCTAGCACAACTCTCTGCTGCCAAACTTCTGTGTTTGTCAGTGTTTGGGGCAAATGTTAGCTTTGAATAGGGAATGACAGTAAACACACAGATACTCACTCGACTGCCACTTACTCTGTTCTTTTGTGTTTTGGTGGAAATCCAAAGGGATGCTGGTCTTTGCTTTTCCACTGTCGCTAATATTTCTCCCCCCATTTTTGAAATTTAAAAAAAGTAAAAATAAAAAAAAGGAATGATTTGAACATGAATTGGTTTGCTTAAAAAGTAGCATCACTTGTGAAGTAATGAAAGAAAAATGGTGAAACATGGAGGGTTGGATGTTTGTGCCACTGACGTGGGTGGGGTTGGGGGGGAAATGTGCCTAGTTGTGGTGTGTTGGTTAGCACAATGATGATGCCTTTATGTTTCTGGGGTGTTCGACTGGAGATGAGTGCAGAAGCACCACAGATGGGGCAAAGATAGCTGTATGATTTTAACACTGTAACTGGATTCATGACTGAAAAATAGAAATACAATAAATAAATAAAAACATTGAAAAATCTGCACTGAAAATTGTTTCTTTTTTTGTTCTTTTGGGTAATAAAAATTACAAAAAAGCAAAACCCGAGTGTCAATAATTTATTCGTATTAGTTATGAATACAGAATCATTCAGAGAAATTTGCACATCGTTGCCAGGGAACAAGCTGGCGGTCAGCGGGAGCTGGTGTTGAACTGAGTAAAGTACTCCTTGCTGGGTTTGTTGGTGTAAAGCGTCTTATTCAGATACTTCTGCCTGGAGCAAAAATACAAATTTACACACAATGAGCGTCTCAAAAATAGCAATTTAAATGTGAAATATTTGAGAGTTCAATTATCTGTGCTTGATCATGAGAGTGTTCGTGTTTGCAGTGCTTACTGTGCTTGCTGCTCTCTGATCAGCTGCAGATTGACCCGGTCCATCTCAACCCTCTGTTGCTTCTTCAGCTCTGCTGCCCTTCTCTCTTCCTCCTCTGCTTCTCTGGACATCCTCAGGAGCTGAAAGTCCCAAGCTGCGTTGCTAATCTTTTCAGCATTAAGTTGTCTCTGGAAGCAGAAATAAATAAAAGCATTACATGGTCTCAGATCTGCTCAAATTGTTGATTTAAGCACAAATCTGCAATCAAAAAAAGGTGTTCAATACAAGATCAACTGGACTTTATTTGTTACAGAAAACGTTTCGACCTCTATCCAGAGGGCTTTATCATTTCTGTTGGAATCCTGGCAAAAACCATTGCAGATATGTTCCTGTCTTTGATTTTTTTGTACATCTACCTTAAAATGTTTTTGCTAGTTTTTGCTACTTTTTCTTTTTCTTTTGTTTACTGTTTAATGTATTTGTATCATTGATGTTCATCATTCTTTAGTTTGTAGCAGGTCGCTTTCGTAAATGAGCCCTCGAGGCTCAATAAGATTTACCTGACTAAATAAAGGTTGAATCAATTCTATGAGCAGACTGTGTGCCAGTGGAGTTATAACAGTCTTAGGAGACACGCACCAACCTATGTAAATTGCAAGCTGAGGTAACACATACAGGTACATGTAAATTGACAAATCACACCTTAACAGTAGGGGTTTCTTGAGGTCTCTGACAGAAGACACACAGAGACCTCAAGAAACCCCTACTGTTAAGGTGTGATTTGTCAATTTACATGGATGTGTTACCTCAGCTTGCAATTTACATAGGTTGGTGCATGTCTCCTAAGACTGTTATAACTCCACTGGCACACAGTCTGCTCATAGAATTGATAAAGCCCTCTGGATAGAGGTTGAAACGTTTTCTGTAACAAATAAAATCCAGTTGATCTTGTATTGAACGCCTTTTTTTAATTTTATCATGTCTTGGACGACTGAGAATCTGCACCAGCACAAATCTGCAATATTAAAAAGACAACAGAGTTCAAAAATAGTCACTTTGTTTAATGTTTTCCTCAGTTTTTTTAGACATTTTAAGTAAATTAAATTGTTTCATGTACTCAAAACTATTTTGAAAATACTTTAATTAATAATCTTTTGTTGCATGCATATTATTTTATGCTGGTGAAGATTTGTTTCTGTATTGAACGCCCTTTTTTGGATCATATTACCATATTTTATGTTTCTCTACAAAAAGTAGACATTAGTTAAAATGTCCTGGACAAATCTGAAAACAGCTCATCAACAATATTTACACAACTTAAAATATACAAAATAAATATAATATTATAAAGTCAAAGCCCATGCATGTGTACAGAAAAAAAACTTAAAAAACTATTATTGCTTAAATTTCAAAATGGAAGAAAACATCAGAATTATTAATTTTCACATTCATTGCTCCAGAAATGATCCAGGTCAGTTATAAGGGTCTGCGCCTGTTTCTACATTTTTTCCAACATTTCTTAAACTTTCTTAAAGAGGTAGACAAAAATAAATAAATAAATAAAGGAAAATCTTTTTTTTGTTGTTGGCAAAACTGAAGTCCTGATAGTAAAAATAATAACTTCTTTATATGCTGAATAATGCAGATTTACAGTATAAAAGAAAGGATAACAGATGACAAAGATTATGTTTGTAAATGAAATAAAAAAAGTCAAAAGTACGTTATACCAAGATGAATAAAGTTTGAAGTGTTTGTGAAAAATCTCTGCACCATGCTAGAATGTCTTTAATGTGTGTAAGCATGGAGAAGATGCACGCATAATGAATATATAAACTCTATAATTAAAGACTGATATAAACATTGCAGCAACTTCAAACATCAAACTTTGTCTCAAAGGACAGCACATAATCTGAAAGTTAAAAATCTTCATTTCAGCTTTAGATTTTCAATCTGAAAGCAAATACTGAACTGGTTTTAACATTCTGACATGCCTCATGTAGATGATGTGAAGAAGAAAACAAAACCTGAAGGTTAAACGAGGGATGAGTTTGAACAAGAGGCATTTATGCAATTGTAGAAGTTTTAATGTGTCTGTGAAGGTGTCTCTGCAGTGGTATATTTTTACTTGAAGATTAAACAGTCCATATACAGTACTATGTCCTGTTTTTACGTTCAAATATAATTGGGCAAGAAGACAATAAACCAATAAACAATAAACCCCCTCCTCATTGCCTCCAATAAGCTTATCAGTGCATATCAACCTGTTAGCTGCTTTGGAAAAAAGCTTCTGCTGAATTATAACAAATGTAATGTAAACGTTTTAACCTGTCACCAGCACAATACCTGTCTGTCAAGACGCTGTTGTTCTTGCTCCCTGTGGATGGCGCTCCGCTGCTCAGCGCTCATGCCCTTCCACCTGTCAGGCAGAATGTGAGGTGGCCTCCCTCCTCCCACATCTACCTCGGCTGCCTCTGCTCTCTCAGTCATCATGTCAGACGTCACTGTATGCCACATTTCTGCAAATTTCTCCCTCTCCTCTGCCCTGCGTTGCTCCTTGAGGTTTTCGTCTCGCTCCGTTGCCTGCGTGAACAACATATGGTGAGGCCTTGGCACTCACTCAGAAAAAGTTGATTCATTATCTCTTCAATGATTAACACAGCAGGGGCCTTACGAAACACTCAAATGTGGTTAAAGAATCAGCCATATGCTGCACATTCTCCTGAGAGATCCACTTAATCTGTTGCGTTTGCTTGTGCAAGTGGTTATTAGGGAAACCACACAACTGCCATGAAAAATATCACGACATAAAGGATTTACAACAGTCCTTCCCAGTGGGACATTTCCAACAAGCGCATTCAAGCAAATGAGGGAAGTGCTAAGTGGTGGTGGGGTGGAGCTTATTTAAAACAGGCAATTCTCTTGCATACATCAAGGTAGTTTACCCATTCGTGCAGGATGGGGAACAATGAGATCGCCACCCTCCTGTGCCAAACGTGTGCATGCATCACTTAACATTTTAGTTTGTGATTCTTATTTTAAAATCCCACATGAGAACTGTCTGCCGCCGCTCCAAATCCCACAGGATTACCCTTCAAGTGTTCACATTGAGGGCGTGGATGACCATAAGCAATCGTGTGTGCACATATTCTGTACCAGAGCTTGATTGTAGTTGTTGAGCGTCATGCGTTCAGCTTTCTTGCTCTCTTCTTGAAGTGTGGCCTGCTGAACCTCCTTTAAGGCTTGATGCACCGTCTGTCTGTTCTCCAACATCTCTGCAGCACATGGAATGAGAGCTCATATGTATCCGTTTTCACGCCTGCGTTAGCCATAACTCTCTGAACAAAGCTGCACAACGACACACTCATATGTACATTATAGCTCTTGGGGGATGAGCATCAATCAGTGTCACCTGGCAAACGGGACTCTGCGTGGGAGAGTGATTGTTTGTGCAGGAAAGCGTGAAGCATGCGTTTGATTTACAGCAGCTACAGGGGAGATGGTGTAAGCTCGTCTGTAATCGTTGTGTGGATGTGTTTGTCTCTTTTAACCTCTATACTTGTCCCCCATGTGCCTTCTTTTATTGCCCTCCATCTGTGCTCGCAGATCTTTTTCTGTCTTCTTCATTTGTTCTTTCCTCATTTGATCCAATCCAATGCCTTCTCCCTGTTCAACCAGGTGCAGCTTGATTATTTATTAGCCGTCCATTTGAATTAGCTTCACAGTTTGTTAGTTTTTTTCTGAAGCACACAATACTTGCTTACCTCGAAGATTTGCATGCTGGCAGGCCCAAGTTCTCCCTCTGGAGCTGTAATCTTGAATGCCCCCTTCAGGTCACACTTCAGATCAGCATCATCAGAGTCCTCCACACGCTGCTGAGTGGCCCAGTACTGGGTCAGGTCCTGATGCACTGCTTTTCTCTTCTCTACTTCATTAATGTCTTGCTGCAGGAGTGATTCATCTTGGTACCGTCTCAACGTATCTGATATGCAAACAGAAAATCAGCCACTTTATCTAATAATCAAACTTCAACAAATCAAATCCCTCCTACAAGTCAACCATCTGTTAATCACACCTTCTCTTTTTCTCCATTCTCAGTCAGTGAGGTAAATAAACTGTTAAATGATCTTGATCCTAAAAAATCTGCAGGTCCAGATGAACTTCCACCTTATTTCTTAAGGCTGGCTGCTCATATCATCACAGTCCCTGTGACCCACATCTTTAATCTATCCATAAGCCAAAACACCATTCCGGATGCTTGGAAAACAGCCTTTGTTCTTCCTTTGCTGAAGGGAGGTGACCCCACCTCACTGAACAATTATCGACCGATCTCTAAACTCTGCATCTTAGCCAAGGTTCAAGAAAAACTGATAAACTCTCAGATCAAAAATTATCTGGACTCATTTAACATCTTACCTCTCCATCAATCTGGTTTCAGGAAAAAACACAGCACAACAACTGCTTCTCTGAAGGTTCTGAATGATGTTGTTGAAGCATTGGATGCTAAGGACTATTGTGCTGCACTTTTCTTAGACCTGTCTAAAGCTTTTGACACTGTGGATCATAACATCCTGTGTCATAAGCTCTCAGAAATCGGTTTCTCTGATCACACCATCGGTTGGTTTTCTAACTATCTTTCCAATCGGAGGCAATGTGTTCAACATAACGGTACTTCTTCCAGCTATTTAACAGTTAAAAATGGTGTACCACAAGGCTCAGTTTTAGGACCCACTCTCTTTACAATCTACATAGCTAATGTAGGTCACTGCATCCCTGATGCATCCTTACATTTCTATGCTGATGATACAGTTGTTTACTGCCGAGCTAAAACAGTAGCTAAGGCTTTCCAGTTACTACAATCCGCTTTTGACATCATCCAGTCAGATTTGTTCCGTCTCAAACTTGTCCTAAATGCTGATAAAACAAAAGGGATGTTTTTTTCAAATAGGAAGGCGGTTCCAGCAGATCCTCCTCTGATTTTATCTTCAAATGGTGTCCCTATTGAGTTTGTTGATTCCTATAAATATCTGGGTATCCTGATCGATTCACATCTCTCTTTTAAACTCCACGTGGAAAACCTAGTGAAGAAACTGAAAGTTAAACTGGGTTTCTTTTTCAGAAACAGATCATGTCTATCACTGAATGTTAGGAAACGCCTTGTATCTGTGACTTTCCTTCCCTCCATTGATTACGGTGACATTCTCTACATGAATGCTCCTACAAGCACCCTGCGGATGTTGGATGTTGTCTATCATGGTGGGGCGGCCGTGGCGTAGTGGTAATGGCAGTCGTCCCCCGATCGGAAGGTTGGCGGTTCGAATCCCGGTTCCCCACACCATGTGTCGTTGTGTCCTTGGGCAAGACACTTAACCCCGAGTTGCTCCCGGTAGGACTGGAAAGCACCTTGCATGGTAGTCTGCCGCTACCGGTGTATGAATGTGTGTAGCATTCAATGTGTGTAGCGCTTTGAGATTTTCACTAATGAAAAGCGCATTATAAATTGAATTCATTATTATTATTATTATTAAGATTCATAACTGGTTGTGATTATCGTACCCACCACTGCACCCTGTATTCACTGGTTAACTGGACATCATTAACCTCACGCAGACTCTTCCACTGGTACATTTTCATCTTTAAATCACTTCTTGGTCTGCTGCCCTCATACATCTCCTCCTACATGTCTTTACGTGAGTGCAGCTACAGTGTGCGCTCTCAGGACATGATTACCTGCAGTGTTCCGTCAGTGAGGACTGAACTTGGAAAAAGGGCCTTCTCCTACTCCGCTCCTGCTTCATGGAATATCTTACAAAAAGATCTGAAGCTCTCGACCTTGACTTCTCTAAATGGTTTTCAGAATCTGTTGGAATCCTGGCAAAAACCAATGCAGATTTGTTCCTGTCTTTGATTTTATACGTCTACCTTATAATGTTTTGCTAGTTTTTTGATACTTTGTTAAAAAAAAAAAAATCTTTTGTTTTTTTCTCTCTTTTTGTTTTCTATTGTTTATTGTTTGTTTGTTTATTGTTTAATGAAATTCTATCACTGCTGTTCATTGTTCTTTAGTTTTAGCAGGTCGCTTTCGTAAATGAGCCCATGAGGTTCAAAAGATTTACCTGACTAAATAAAGGTTGAATGAATGCAGTAATATATGCTTGTGAACTGTTGAACAGTAATTGCAATCTAAAAAAGTTAATTCTGGTCCTCTGGACATTCCATGATGAATGTCCAGAGGACCAGAATTAACTTTTTTTTTTAGATTTTTCTACCTGGATTATTGAGCATGCATCAGGACATTTTGAACACAATTTACCAAAAGCTTTGTCTCGTTGTCTCTCCGTGTTCTGCTGTTGCCTTCTTTCTTGGACTTGCTGGTTCAGGGCGTCTGTGTCGAGGCCCATCACACGCAGCCTGGTGTTGAAGATCCGGGCCTTGCGTGCTGCTTCTGCAGACCTTCGTGACTCCACAGCCTTTTCTGTCTCGTCTAACAGCAAGTCAACTTTGAACATATTAGCAACGTCTGAGGAGATAAAATATTTAGGTGAAAACTATTTTAATAATTCTGTTGGTATTACATTATTAGTGTGCTCAATTCTAGTGACATGTATCTTCTGCCATGACAAAGCAGCATAGCTTTTTGAATTAGGCTACCTATTATACATCAACTGGTGTTAATTAGCTGCACTCTAAAAACACAATCAACAATCACCTACATGGAGCATTGCTTACCTGTGGGACAAACTTTAAACACAATTCAGCAAATGTCCGTGAGTGTTCACATCACCATTCAGCAACTGGAACTTTGTGTTTGTGAGACCGGCGGTAACCATGGTAACAGCTGAGTGTCTTTTGCTGTTAAAAAACGCATAAGAAGTTATTTTATTTGCGATAATAGTAAAAAAAAAAAATTAACTCTGTAACGTCAGTAGCTAATTTTTATGGAGGGGAATTTACTTTAAAAAAAAATTTTTTTTTAGGTGGGGGTAGGAATTAGGAAACTCGTAAGGTAGCTGAAGTCTCGCGAGGAAAAGCGAGGCTTCGTGTGACGTGTCTCGCGCGGGGCTTGAGATCATAAAATGGCGCTTTGTTGTTAGCCGAATCCAGCCACCCTGCAAATATTATCAGATTTAACTTGTACTGCATAATGTAACGCGTGTGCAAGTGAGCAATAGACGGAACAGGCAGAGTTATTTATTTAAGAGCAAACGTCGTATTTCAGATAAGTTACTCGCTACACACGGGTTAGCATTAGCTAAACAGCTAACGTCGGTGCAGATTTTCTCCAAACTGCGAAGCAAATATAACAAAAATGGGCTATTTAAAGCTAATAGAAATTGAAAACTTTAAGTCGTACAAAGGGCGACAAATCATTGGACCGTTCCACAAGTTTACTGCAATCATCGGACCTAATGGATCTGGTATGTAATGGATTATTTGTAGCAGCTAATGCAAACTGCTAGTGCTGGCTAACGGTAAATTGTGTCGTTGCAATTTACGAGATTTTAGTTGATGTATATTCGTTTGAATGTTCCGAACTATTAATGCTACGTGTATTTTGTCATATGGGGTGCAAGGGGGAAAAAAAAAAAATCGATTTTTTAAATGAATCTAGATTCTGAGTCCTGGTGATTCAGAATCGATTCTAAAAGCTCTAAAATCGATTTTAAAACATGTTTTACCCTGATGCATGTTCAATAATCCAGGTAGAAAAATCTAAAAAAGCTAAATCTGGTATTCAGCTCAGTCTTCAGCAGCCTCTCACAGTGGATCAACCAGTTTGCTGATGACCGCCGAAACAAGCTGCTCACATGATGAAGGACCATCAGCCTAACAATGGATCGTTAGCACCCTGATGGTTGTTTGCTATACACAGAGGGCTGAGTGATACTAGCAATAACAGCATTGTAATGCTTTTAACAGGTTGGAGAGGCCAGATGAGACATCTCCTGGAACCAGTTCTAAATGATACAATTTATGTTTATAAATTACAGTTCAGAAGAGATTTTGTGTAAACTTGAACAGGTTTTGAAATTTTGTTAAAGATTTACTAAATATGAATCAATATGTTAAAAAACTGAAGTCTATTTTATTTTGAGTTAAAGGTTACTGCACTATGGTAGGCTGAAGTTTGTTTACGTTAGGGCTGAACGATTTTGGAAAATAATCTAATAATTGCAATTGCGATTTTAAACGCGATTATTTTTTATATCTTAAGTGTTTTTCAACAAACAGAAGCAACAAATCAATCTATTTTATAATAAACTGTCAGATTTATTTAAAGCAGAGATTACAATAAAGCAAACAAATTGATTGATTGATTGATTTATGTTTATTCATTCATTTTAAAGAACAATACAAGACAGTTTCATCAGATACAAGAATACAAGTAGGATAAAATGAAGGGAGCAGAAAGAAGATGAAATCTTATTATATCTGCCCCTATTTCACAGTTTGTTCAACCAATGATAACCTTCAAGCAACATCACAGAATGAATAATTCCACTTATTTTTCTAACTGTAATACATAAACTAGATCACAAAATGAATAATTCTACTTAATTTTTCTAACTAATACACAAACTACATCACCCGTAATTCTACTTAATTTTTCTAACTGATACACAAACTACATCACAAAATGAATAATTCTTTTTCTAACTAATACACAATAGCAAAATGAATAATTCTTTTTCTAACTAATACACAATTTTTCTAACTAATACACAAACTACATCATACTTTTTTTTTCTTTCTTAATTTTCCTTTTTTTTTTTTTTTTTTTACTTAATTTTCCTAACTGTAATACACAAACTAGATCATAAAATGAATAATTCTACTTAATATTTCTAACTGTAATACACAAACTAAAAGATGGCACAACATCAAGATGTTCACAAAATGAATAATTCTACTTAATATTCCTAACTGTAATACACAAAATACATCACAAAAATGAATAATTCTACTTAATTTTTCTAACTGTAATACACAAACTGCTTCACAAAATGACTAACTCTACTTAATTTTTCTAACTGTAATACACAAACGCACTAAGCTACATCATAAGTACAACATAGGTGTAATACACAAACACGCAAGGTTACATCATATATAGTTTTTGAGCAAATCCTTTTTGACCTTTTTCTTAAATGTATGCATTGATTTTTCATTTTTAACATCACTCTCCAGAGCATTCCACAATCGAACTCCCTGAATTGAGGTAGACCGTCCCTTTAAGCTGGTTCTGAATTGTGGTTTGATGAATATCTCTGTCCCTTTGAGATTGTAATAACTTTGTCTTTTTATAAAGTTTCTTTGAATATTTAAAGGTAATGTGTTTTTATGAGCCCTATACATAACTGATAAAATACTATATTCTACCAATTCCTGGAATTTCAATAAGTTTAGCTGAAGAAACAAAGTGTTTGATGGGTGACTGAAATGTTTTCTGGTGATTACTCTTACAGCTCTCTTTTGTAAAATAAAAACAGGCTTTGTAATAGTTTTGCACGCTTTTCCCCAAACCTCAATACAATAGATTAAATGTGGAGCAATGATTGTGTTATACAACATATGTAAAACTTTATCAATTAAAAAATCCCTGACTTTATACAGTACTGCAATTGATCTAGCTATTTTTTTAAAATGGAATTTACATGATGTTTCCACGTCAGTTTGTCATCAATGATAACACCCAGAAACTTCACTTCACTCACTTTACAGATCACAACATCTTCAATTTCAAATGGATCGTCATCAACAATTCTCTTTTTGTTACCGAATATCATGTAATTAGTTTTATCTAAATTCAAAGATAATTTGTTTAATTTAAACCAAGTTTGTATTTTTATAAATTCTGTTTTCATCATATCGAAAATCTGTTTTATGTCATTACCCGAACAGAAAAATGTGGTGTCATCGGCAAAAAGAACACATTTAAGTAGTCCTGACACATTTACCAAGTCATTCACATATAAAATAAATAACTTTGGTCCAAGCACAGAACCCTGAGGAACTCCACAAGTGATATCACGGAGGTCAGATCTAACATCATTTATTTGCACAAACTGTTTCCTGTCCTTCAAATAGCTAGATACCCACTGTAATGCTGGTCCTCTAACACCATATTTATTTAGTTTTTCAAGGAGAATGGTGTGGTCAATGGTATCAAATGCTTTTTTTAGATCAACAAAAACACTAACACAGTACTGTTTATGATCGACAGCATTAGTTATTTGTTCCATTAAATCCATGAGAGCCATTGACGTAGAGTTTTTTTCTCTAAACCCATATTGACTGCTACTTAAAATATTTTGTTTATCAATAAATTGATCCAATCTGGTCACAAATAGTTTTTCTAGAATTTTTGAGAACTGTGGTAGTAAGGATATTGGCCTATAATTATTGAATACACATTTATCACCATTTTTAAAAAGAGGAATTACCTTTGCTACTTTCATGTTATCTGGAAATATTCCTGTTGAAAAAGATAAATTGCATATATATGTAAATGGTTCAATAACATAACTTATTATTTCTTTTACAAACATCATATCCATGTCCACCCAGTCTTTTGATCTCTTGTCTGAGAGATTTTTAACCATTTTCATAATTTCCTCTTTGTTAGTTCCACTAAGAAAAATACTGTTGGTGCAGCTTTTAATTGAATGACACACCTTATTATCTACTTTTGGTATTTTAGCTGCAAGGCTTGATCCAATATTTACAAAATATTGATTAAATTCATTTACGATATCATTCTCATCATGTATTTCATTGTCATCTTTCACAAAATATTTTGCAATGTTCGTTTTTGTTTTATGACTTTTTAGAACATCATTTATTACTCGCCATGTTGTTTTAGTGTCACCATTGCTCTTGTTTAATAAATCACTATAGTATTCTTTCTTGCATCTTCTTATAATCATTAACAAATCTAGGCCTTTTCTTTTCACCATTTTTATTTTTTCTTGTTTCATAAACATAATATTAAACATATTAAGTGAACTTCCTAACTATTGTCTGAACTTCACATGACAGTTAATAAATAAATATAAAAAATTAGATATAAAAAATTAAACTTACTGCTTTCCAGCCTGTAACATCGTAAAAAATAAAGTGCAAAAAACATAAAGAGAATCTGCTTTAACTACCTCGTTATTTTCTGGGAAATAAAACTCAGTGAACACAAAATAAACTAGTATCTGTTCTTATGAAATCTTTTAGATGTAAAAAATAACTCTTGGAACAATAATGTACAGGTAATTTACATGTCGAGAACCAAAGCAGGTTCTGCACAATACATGTTGTGCTGCGTCTTCTTTTTTATAGCCAAAATAATTCCAAACAGCAGACGTGCTGCTCCTTTTTGGTGCCAAACTTTTAGATGTATCATCTTCTTTCGAGCATGACGTCATTGTGCAACTGGTTAAAGCGCAGTGTTGATTTCTCCCACTACCTGCTTTGCTTTACGCCACTCACTCGTAAATGATGTAACCAGATCATGTGACCAGTCAAATTGCAGCCTTTGCGATTAGAAAATCTCATTTGATCATATTGCGATATTATTGCAAATGCAATTAATTGTTCAGCCCTAGTTTACGTCTGTATTTATATATTTTGAATTATTTGTTGTGATGGACTGGAGACCTGTCCAGGTGTCCCTTGCCTCTCGCACAGTGATGACTGGACATGGACACCAGTGACCCCCGTGACTCTTGAAGAAGTGGTTAAAGATGATAGATGGATCAATTATTTGTTCCTAGATTTTTCTTTTATTGTTTTAGAGAAATCTAGGCACCTAAGCTAATACTGGTCATTTTAAGTGACAGAATTTAATGCATTCCTGTATAATTTGTTCCTATTTTTGGTATGAATATCAAATGATGCAAACAATTTGATACAGTAAGGAACCTAAAATTATTGTTTTAAATAAATGTTCCATTGTTTACATTGTTGTTTAATATTCTCAGTTTAAAATTATTGTTTTAAATAAATGTTCCATTTGTTTACATTGTTGTTTATTTTCTTCAGCTTGTCAGTTACAAAACTGAAACTAAATTTATGACCATTTTAATAGAAAAATCGTTTTTGAATTAAAAATAGTTTCTGAATCGAAAAATCGATTTTGAATAGAATCGTGACACCAAAAATCGGAATCGAATCGATTCTCCAGACACTGAAAGATTTGCACCCCTAAATATATATATATCTATATATATATATATATATATATATATATATATATATATATATATATATATATATATATAATAAAGTAAATGTTTAGCTTTTGTGTGTATTTCAGTGCCATGTTAAAGGTTATTTAAGGCTTCTAAGTGACGTTACAGTCATAATGAATAACGTGAGCTTGCACAACAAACGGTGACAAAAACAGAAAGATACACAGCCAAGTTAAAAACATAGATATTTAAAGCATTTCATGGTTTGTACTATGGGTAGAGCCATTTAGTGAAAACAACTCTAATAACTCACTTTTTTTTTACATGTTTGTCTTCTAATTAATATGACGAAAAAGTTGCATTCTCGCATTGCTACATTTTTTATGTATGTATTTTTTTTAAATTTATCTTAGGAAAATCCAACCTTATGGATGCCATCAGCTTCGTGTTGGCAGAAAAGACCAGTAACTTGCGTGTAAAGACACTGAAGGATCTAATCCATGGAGCTCCTGTAGGAAAGCCAGCTGCCAACCGAGCCTTCGTCAGTATGGTGTACCAGGAAGATGATGGAGAGGAACGCTCCTTTACAAGGGTCATCATTGGTAAGAAGCTTTTTTGAACCGGAAATTAGGAGGCACAAGCTTTGCTAATGCAACCCTAACCCAAAAACATGAAACATGGAAAGATGATCTAATGTGAAATGAGCTAATACTGCTGCAAGTATAATGCAATATGTAAATTTAAAATGTGAAACAAATTAAAAACAATTAAAAGCAGCAGTTCTTTTATTTGCCGTATATTTATTAAATCATTATGCCAATGTGTTAGGATCCTCTTCTGAGTATCGCATCAACAGCAAGGTGGTGGGCCTTCCTGAATACAGCGAGGAGCTGGAAAAACTAGGAATTCTGATCAAGGCTAGGAATTTTCTAGTCTTTCAGGTAAGACTAAGTGATCAGCAAACCATTTTAGGGCACCTTTCTATTAAGGGGCGGCCGTGGTGTAGTGGTAATGGCAGTCGTCTCCCGATCGGAAAGTTGGCGGTTCGACTCCCGGGACCCGCACCATGTGTCGTTGTGTCCTTGGGCAAGACACTTAACCCTGAGTTGCTCCCGGTAGGACTGGAAAGCACCTTGCATGGTAGTCTGCCGCCACCGGTTTATGAATGTGTGTAGCATTCAATATATGTGTAGCACTTTGAGATTTTCAGTAATGAAAAGTGCGTTATAAATTGAATTAATTATTATTATTATAAGGTCATGAATCTCTTGTTGTTTTAGAGCTGTAAATTAATGTTTGCATAAATAAATTGTGTATTTATGTTTGGCAGCTGTTCTTTTGAACCACAATTCATTTTTGTCTTGCTCTACCCTTCATGTTGCTTCAAGGGAGCTGTGGAGTCGATTGCCATGAAGAACCCCAAAGAGCGTACTGCGCTCTTTGAGGAGATCTCGCGTTCTGGAGAGCTGGCCCAGGACTATGAGCGGAGGAAAAAAGAAATGGTGAAAGCAGAAGAAGACACACAGTTCAATTATCACCGCAAGAAAAACATTGCTGCAGAGCGCAAAGAAGCAAAGCAAGAGAAGGAGGAGGTATATTCTTTATGTGGAGTGAAATAATGTATCTTTGGCATGACTTTTTATTTTGTGTGGCAGTGGAAGAAAAATAATTTAATGGATTGTCTCGCTGATAATTGGGTTGACACTCGAATAAAGCATTTCAGTGCATTTGCCATCGTTGATCACACTGTCTATTCTTTTATTATTTTGTCAGGCTGAGAGGTACCAGCGCCTTAAAGATGAAGTAGCAAGAGCCAGCGTACAGTTGCAGCTCTTCAAGTTGTACCACAACGAGACTGAGATCGAGAAGCTGAACAAAGAACTAGGTCAGCGGAACAAAGAAATTGATAAGGACCGTAAAAAGATGGACCACGTGGAAGAGGAGCTGAAGGACAAGAAGAAGGAGCTTGGCAGGCTGATGAGGGAGCAGCAGACCATTGAGAAAGAAATTAAGTAAGTTACTGTGTCCTTACAGGATTCTCATAGACTTTTTGAGTTTCTCTCACTTTCGCTTAATAACCTTTTAATAATTCTATTTACAGGGAGAAGGACTCTGAGTTGAACCAAAAGAGGCCTCAGTACATTAAGGCCAAAGAGAATACTTCACACAAAATCAAGAAACTTGAGGCAGCACGAAAATCACTGCAGAATGCACAAAAGATGTACAAAAAGCGCAAAGGAGACATGGACGAGTTGGATAAGGAGATGAGAGCAGTGGAACTGACCAAGCAAGAGTTTGAGGAAAGAATGGAAGAAGAGGCACAGAGCCAGGGCCAGGACCTCACTCTGGAGGAAAATCAGGTATTTTTCTCAATTAAGGTTTCTATATTATTTTTGTTGAATACATTTATAATAATTCACTTATTTTGCCAATAGAATTAAATTATGCACTAATTTTGTAAATGCATTTGTAAACTGTCAATTTTATCAGAAACAAGCGCTCAATACAAAAAACAACTGGACTTTATTTGTCAATTTTATATTTTTAATTTGGATTTGTGCTTTGTTCTTAATATGGTTGTTAAGATATTGGTTTGAAATGTAATCATAAATGTATTTGCACCACTCTTTCTCTGTCCAGGTTAAGCAATATCATCGTCTAAAGGAAGAGGCCAGTAAGCGTGCTGCTACTCTGGCTCAGGAGCTGGAAAAGTTCAACCGTGACCAGAAGGCCGACCAGGACCGCCTTGACTTGGAGGAGAGGAAGAAAGTGGAGACCGAGGTAACGCGATGACAGATTTTTCTGTGCCAGGAAATTATTTATTTTAGATTTATTACAGCTGTATTTTGCGTTAATCCCTGCCAGGCCAAAATCAAACAGAAGATCCGTGAAATTGAGGAAAACCAGAAACGTATTGAGAAATTAGAGGATTATATCACCACCAGCAGGTATGTTCCTCATATGTTTGAACTGTTTTATACAGTTCTCTACCATATCTCGCCTTTTCTGCTTTACCCAAACACTTGTGTTTTGGTAACTCTTAGACAATCGCTGGATGAACAGAAGCGCATGGAGGAGGAGCTGACAGAGGAAGTAGAAATGGCCAAGAGGAGGATTGATGAGATCAATAAGGAGCTTAACCAGGTAATTAATAAACGGGGACAAAAGAAAAGTAAATGGCCACAAATTAACATTTTAGTGTTGCATTTTTAGTGTTCTGCATTTACCGGTAAGTTAAAGCTGTAGAGTTTAGGCTCAACTTTGAGCTAGACTGCTGGTTTTTTCTAAAGCTGATTTTTACTTATTTTTTTTCCCCCATAAAGGAGTTCATAACAAAAAAAAATTATTGGCTATGTCAATCGATAAATATATCTGTAAAAAACAAGTGTGAAAAATGTGATGTGGACCACTAATTAATTACGAATTAGTGTTTAATTTGTTTTCCGCACATGCCTCGTAGTGTCAAGTACAGGTAGTCCCCGATTTACGAGCGCTCTGATCTGCGAGGTCCCAGACTTACGAGCTGCACATTTTTGGAAAAAACGAAAAAAATACCGAGTTTTCATGTGTTTTTTCACTTCAGTTAGCTAGTTAAGCATATAAACACACGTTTCCGATCATTTTTATGCACTCAAAAGTAGTTTTTAGATGAAAATAGAGTGTTTTTAGGTGCGCTGGCGAAATTTACGAGCGGACTTCCGAGCGGACTTCCGGGTTGCGAATTTTTGGAAAAAACGAAAAAAATACTGAGTTTTCATGTGTTTTTCCACTACAGTTAGCAAGTTAAGCATATAAACACACGTTTCCGATCATTTTTATGCACTCAAAAGTAGTTTTTAGATGAAAATAGAGTGTTTTTAGGTGCGCTGGCGAAATTTACGAGCGGACTTCCGGGTTTACGAGAGCAATGGCGGCCGTTCCAAATTACGAGATTTCCGGTTTACGAGCGCCCCCTTGTGACGGATCTCGCTCGTAAATCGGGGAATACCTGTATATGCTTCTCACAAGTGTCGACTAGCAAAAATGTCACCTTAGAGAACTCGATGACCATTCCAAGTATTATTGGCTTTTGCTGTAGGTAATGGAGCAACTGGGAGACGCCAGAATCGACAGGCAGGAAAACAGTCGGCAGCAGCGCAAGGCAGAGATCATGGAGAGTATCAAAAGACTTTATCCTGGCTCTGTGGTAAAACCCCTTTGATTATACAAAATGAGCATTTCTTTATTTGTAACCCAGCAGCTTTTTAGGTGTCTGTGTTGAACAATAACAAAAAGTGGAAAGTTTATATAACTAATTTTTAATAAAAGCATATTTTGCACTGTTTTCAGTACGGCCGTCTGATTGACCTGTGTCAGCCCACCCAGAAGAAGTATCAGATTGCTGTTACCAAAGTATTGGGCAAGAACATGGATGCCATCATTGTTGACTCAGAGAAGACTGGCAGAGATTGTATTCAGTACATCAAGGAGCAGAGAGGAGAGCCTGAGACCTTCCTTCCTCTCGACTACCTTGAGGTAAATATTAAAGCTCAGATTTTGGATCTAATCAAGAATGATTAGATGTACAAATAGAATGAATGAGTGTTTACCTTCTAACTGCTTAGAGCTGTATAATATTGTAACCTGCCCACAATAACTGCTTCAGCTTTTAATGGTTTTTATTTATTTATTATTTATTTTATGGCTAAATTCACAAAAGTTGTTTGCCAAATAACAAAGCGTTAAAAAAAATGATTACATTATGGTTAAAGAAAAAGTTTTGTTTTGCCAAAGGTTAAACCAACAGATGAAAAATTGAGAGAGCTGCGAGGGGCTAAGCTGGTGATTGATGTTATCCGCTACGAGCCGCCCCACATCAAGAAGGCCCTACAGTACGCGTGTGGCAACGCTCTGGTTTGTGAGAATGTTGAGGATGCACGAAGGATTGCTTTCGGAGGGCCTTACAGACACAAGGTACCTAACTTCATTTAAGATCATTGAAATCCATTGTGTCCATCTTAAAATCCTGCTCACGTCCAGATTGTTTTCGTCTTCTGGCTTATTTTTCCTTGTTCCTTTGTGTCCAGACGGTGGCCCTGGATGGTACTTTGTTCCAGAAGTCTGGAGTGATATCTGGAGGAGCGAGTGACCTGAAAGCCAAGGCCAGACGTTGGGATGAAAAGGCAGTGGATAAACTCAAAGAGAAAAAGGAAAAACTTACAGATGAGCTCAAGGTGAGTTATTTTTTTTATCAACCAATAATGCATGTTTGATCTTAACTGATCCTAATACAGTTTGAAGCAGTGTCTGAACATTCCTTGAACAGCATTTGTTTGTAAGCTTTATCCAAAATCTCAACACTGACAGTAGTTGAGTTTATCATTTAACATAAATGCATTACATTCTTTACTTTCCCTTTTATTTTTTAGGAGCAAATGAAGGCAAAGAGGAAGGAGGCAGAGCTACGTCAAGTGCAGTCTCAGGCGCACGGTCTGCAGATGAGACTGAAGTACTCCCAGAGTGATCTGGAGCAAACGAAGACCAGACACCTGTCCCTCAACATGCAGGTACAGCCCATCGCTTTGGTTTAATTTTCTTTTTATCTTTTGTATATATGACTGCTTTAACATGTTTATTTGTGTCATGCAGGAAAAGTCCAAACTGGAGAGCGAACTTGCAAATTTTGGCCCTCGCATCAATGACATCAAACGGATCATTCAGTCTCGTGAACGAGAAATCACTGACCTCCGGGACCGCATGAATGTGGTAAGGCTGACTAAGTGCGGCCTTTGAGAAGCCCGGGTAATAAAGAAGTACCACTGCACTAACTTTTTATTATTTTTTTTAATGCTTTTGTTTACTAGGTGGAGGATGAAGTGTTTCTTGAATTCTGTAAAGAGATTGGAGTGAGGAACATCCGAGAATTTGAGGAGGAGAAAGTGAAGAGGCAAAACGAAATTGCAAAGAAGCGGTCAGTTTAGTAATTTAATCACCTCGCTCTCTCACTTTTAGCAATTTTTTTTACGTGTTATGTAACCTGATCCTATTTGACTTCAGTCTTGAGTTTGAGACCCAGAAGACCCGTCTGGGAATCCAGGTGGACTATGAAAAGAACCAACTGAAAGAGGATCAGGAGAAGGTCATGATGTGGGAGCAAACTGTTAAGAAAGATGAAGCTGAAATAGAACGACTAAAGAAGGTACGGTATACAAAAAGAAATTGAAGAATATACAAAGTATGTATGTATGTATGTATGTATGTATGTATGTATGTATGTACATGTATATATATATATGTATATATATGTATATATGTGTATATGTGTGTATATATGTATATATATATATATATATATACATTAATGGGAGTGGTG
>JBBPBX010049476.1:0-11831 GCA_038048925.1 Garcialebias charrua
TACTTTACATGTACGTATTCATTTCTAAAAAAATATATATATATATATATTTTTTTTAAATGAGATGCATATTCTTAAGTCCGGGACCTCGTAGGTAAGAGCGCTCGTAAGTCGGGGACTGCCTGTACTGTATTTTACCAAGCACTTAGCCTATCCTAACACAGTACCCTACATAATTATCAAAAAACACATACAGTACATTTGCAGCCATAATGAAGGAAAATAATATGTAAATTTCTTACTGGGAGCTGGTGAGCTGTACAGCTTCCTGTGGTCCACAGCGTTTACAGCAAGGTCTGTTAGCATGTTAGCTCGTTGCTCAGCTGTAGCCTCTCTGCCTCGTAAACCTTCGCTCCAAACAATAAGGGCTCCTGTACTTTTCTACGCGCGGTCCAGAGTTCCAGAGTTTTACAGTACGATCTGTTAGCATATTAGCCCCTCCCCTAACCTCTGCTCCGGTCTGCCTGTCCAAACCGTAAGTTTCCACTGAGTGCGTCAAGCTACTCTTCCCCCCTCCCTCCTGTAAATTTCCGCTGAGTTTCGGTACCGTATTTTTTGGTGTACAGCAGTGTTAATTTTGTTGACTAATTATTTTCGTCATAAGTTTCGTCAACGAGCCTTTATTTCATGACAGAAACGACACAGTAACTAAATAAAGACAGCGTGATAGGATAAAAACTGTGACGAAATGAATTGACACTTTCGTCAACGAATAAAAACGAGACGAAAAGATTGACTGGGACGAAATCCAATCAAAACTGTTTTCGTTTGGCGGAAGGTAGGGCCAAATTACAGAGGGAGCCAATCAGAATGACTTTAGCCCAAGCAAATAGGCGGGACAACTAGTTAGCCGTCCAATCAGTGCTAAGCTCTTTGCAATGTAGCTGCGCAGCCAGCCAGCAGAGTGCACTGCTCACTGACAAATTTAATGTTTTGTTTTAGTAACTACAGAGAATTGATGAAAAGTTTTTACTAACTTAGTCGACTTAATTGACTTTAGATTTAGTCGACTAAAATGTTTTCATTGATTTGTCAACTAAAATTAGACTAAAACAAAAAAAATTCTGATGACTAAGTAATGACTAAAACTAAATGATGTTTTAGTCACATGACTAAGACTAAAACTAAATTAAAAATAGCTGTCAAAATTAACACTGGTGTAAAGGCACATAAACCGCGTAACTCGAAACAATGCTTTTCAATGGGAGGGCGTTCGTAACCGCGAAACGTCGTAAGTCGAGGACTACCTGTATTTAACAAGCTGTTACTCTAAAGCACGTTTCAAATGTAAGGCCCGTGGGCCAAATCTGGTCCTTGTTAAACATCTTTTCTGGTCCGCCAAAATATTTTATTGATAAATTTTTAGATTAGATTATTAGACTAATAATATTTTCTCATTGTGTTTAAAAAACATAATTCGGTGAAGACTTCTTGTGGCTACCTTAAAAGACAGATGAAAGTTGGATTTTTCAGTAACCTTTGATTTTGATGTGGAAGGAGCAACAGGAAACTCCCTGGCTCCCTGTCAAATCCAGAACTGAATTCAAAATCTTCAGACCAACAAAGCCCTCAACAACCTAGCTCCATCTTATATTACAGATCTTACTGTTCCATATTTTCCTAACAGAGCACTTCGCTCTCCGACTGCAGGCTTACTTAAATGAAAATAATAAAAATTCAGCTAATTTCAGCTGTTTTGTGCTCCTTTCAGCTTAATTCAGCTAACTTCAATATTTTTATGCTTCGTCCAACTTATTTCTACTAATTTCAGCTTTTTGTGCTCCTTTCAGCTTATTTCTGCTATTTCAGCTAGCATTTCTGTTTTCATGCTAATTTCATCTTCATCAGCCTATTTCACATTTCTTGCGATCATTTAAACATTTTTCAGCCTATTTCAGGAAAAACATGCTCTCCCGACTTCCTTCTAGTAATTTAAGCTTCTTTCTGCTTGTTTTAGCTACTATTCCGCTGTTTTTAGCAAATGTGAGCTTTTCTCAAACAATTTCAACTTTATTGTGTTAATTTATGCATTTTTCAGCCTTAAAGGGCACAATTGATCTCCCTCCACTTCCTGTTGGAAGTTTTAGCGTCTTTATAAATTTCTTCAGCTACTGTTCAGCTGTTTTATAGAAATACTAGTATAACTCTGGCATTTTTAGAGCTATTCAGCTGATACTTGGCATCATGGGAGCTGACAACAATCTCAAATAGACTAAATGAAAAAAAAACATTCAGCTAATTTCAGCTGTTTTGTTGCTGTTTTGTTCTCCTTTCAGCTTAATTCAGCTAACTTCCATATTTTATGCTTCGTCCAACTTATTTCTACTAATTTGAGCTTTTTCGGCTCCTTTCACCTTATTTATGTAGGTTTCAGCTATTTCTGCTATTTCAGCTAGCATTTAGCTGTTTTTATGCTAATTTCATTTCTATCAGCCTATTTCACATTTCTTGCGATCATTTGAACATTTTCAGCCTATTTCAGGAAAAACATGCTCTCACGACGTCCTTCTAGTAACTTAAGCTTCTTTCTGCTTGTTTTAGCTATTATTTCGCTGTTTTTAGCAAATGTGAGCTTTTCTCAAACAATTTCAACTTTATTGTGTTAATTTATGCATTTTTCAGCCTTAAAGGGCACAATTGATCTCCCTCCACTTCCTGTTGGAAGTTTTAGCGTCTTTATAAATTTCTTCAGCTACTGTTCAGCTGTTTTATAGAAATACTAGTATAACTCTGCCATTTTTAGAGCTATTCAGCTGATACTTGGCATCATGGGAGCTGACAACAATCTCAAATAGACTAAATGAAAAAAAAAACATTCAGCTAATTTCAGCTGTTTTGTTGCTGTTTTGTGCTCCTTTCAGCTTAATTCAGCTAACTTCCATATTTTATGCTTCGTCCAACTTATTTCTACTAATTTTAGCTTTTTCGGCTCCTTTCACCTTATTTATGTAGGTTTCAGCTGTTTCTGCTATTTCAGCTAGCATTTAGCTGTTTTTATGCTAATTTCATCTTTATCAGCCTATTTCACATTTCTTGCGATCATTTGAACATTTTCAGCCTATTTCAGGAAAAACATGCTCTCACGACTTCCTTCTAGTAATTTAAGCTTCTTTCTGTTTGTTTTAGCTACTATTCCGCTGTTTTTAGCAAATGTGAGCTTTTCTCAAACAATTTCAACTTTATTGTGTTAATTTATGCATTTTTCAGTCTTAGAGGGCACAATTAAGCTCCCTCCACTTTCTTTTGGAAATGTCAGCTTCTTTCTACATTTCTTTAGCTACTATTCAGCTGTTCTATAGAATAAATGGGATAACAATGCCATTTTTACAGCTATTCAGCTGAAATTTGGTATAGTGTAGCTGAGAGCAAACCCAAACACACAGTACTGTCAGATGAACAATTTAAATCAGAATCAGCCTTTCAGTCTATGACATTAGAAACAATTGTGCAGGTTCTGTTTCTTTCTGCTATTTTAAGCTACTTTTCAACCTTTTTCTTGACATTCGAAAGCAAGAGGCATTCACATGTGCATTTTTGCAGGAAATGCAAATTCTCTAGTTAGCGTTTTTTTGTCAATTTTGTCCGACATGGTGCGCTTGCACTTGGAAGGGCAAATTTACAAGTTTTAAGTTTTAAAAAAAGTCAACCGGATTAACCACCTGAAGTTGGAACGTCAGCCCAGAAAGTTGGATATTTTTTGTCCAACCCTAAAATCTAAAATGGCTACCTTGCGCATAAAAAATAACTGCAGTAATAAAACTTACATTTACTTCAATAAATTAGAAAGTACTGTGCCTTTTCTATTAGCAAACATGTTCCTGCAGTGTTTGAATTCATAAAAGACGGAGGAACACGTTGTTTTCTTGTATCGCTAACAGTTAGCATGATTCAACTTTCAGAAAACTAACTTTTTTTTGTAGGTAAACTAAAAGACTCGTTCCCAAATCTGATTTCCAACTTTATTAACACAATTGCAGCGTTAAACTCCCCTATTTCTCTGAGGAAGCGGTTCGAAAAATGTTATCCTCAACAGGTAAGATATTTTTTGTTCACATTCTTTATGCAGAAGATCCGAAACTACGGAAGGGTATTGCTGTCATCCATTAAATATTTTTTTTATATTATGTAGTAAAAACGTGATAAGTATGTAGTAAAAACGTGATATTATGTAGTAAAAACGTGATACGTATGTAGTAAAAACGTGATATGTAGTAAAAACGTGATATTATGTAGTAATAACGTGATATTATGTAGTAAAAATGTGATATGTAGTAATAACGTGATATTATGTAGTAAAAACGTGATACGTATGTAGTAATAACGTGATATTATGTAGTAATAATGTGATATTATGTAGTAAAAACGTGATATGTAGTAAAAATGTGATATGTAGTAAAAACGTGATATTATGTAGTGAAAACTTGATACGTATGTAGTAAAAAGTTTTTACTACATACATATCACGTTTTTACTAAAAACGTGATATGTATGTAGTAAAAACGTGATATGTAGTAAAAACATATGTGGTAAAAACGTGATATGATGTAATAAAAATGTGATATGTAAGTAGAAAAAACGTGATAATATCATATCACGTTATTACTACATAATATCACGTTTTTACTACATACGTATCACGTTTTTACTACACATCACATTATTACTACATAATATCACGTTTTTACAGCTATTCAGCTGAAATTTGGTATAGTTTCATTCATTCATTCAGCCTTTATTTATACAGGCTAGCCTCGTTGAGTCACGGGGACTCATTTACAAGAGGGACCTGTCTCACTCACACCAAACAACCATCCACTCTCACACTCACACCTAGGGTCAATTTAGAGTCACCAATCAGCCTAACATGCATGTTTTTTGGTCTGTGGGAGGAAACCGGAGTACCCGGAGGAAACCCACGCATGCACGGGGAGAACATGCAAACTCCACCCAGAAAGGCCCCCGGACCGGGATTTGAACCGGCAACCTTCTCGCTGAGAGGCAGCAGCTCTACCAGTTGTGCCACCGTGCTGCCCAAGTGTAGCTATATATATAGCTATACGTATCATGTTTTTACTACATACGTATCATGTTTTTACTACATACGTATCACGTTTTTACTACATACGTATCACATTTTTACTACATATTATCACGTTTTTACTACATATTATCACGTTTTTACTACATAATATCACGTTTTTACTATATGATATCACGTTTTTACTACATAATATCACGTTTTTACTACATACTTATCACGTTTTTACTACACAATATCACGTTTTTACTACATAATATCACGTTTTTACTACATACTTATCACGCTTTTACTACATAATATCAAAAAAAAAAATTTTTATGGATGACACAGCAATACCCTTCCATACAAACCAACTGTTTACATATATTAATTTCGTCTTGTATTGAAACATACACAGATGACAAAAATGTGACATTATTATTATTATTTTAGTTTCAGCTCAGTTTAGCCACGAACATAGATGAGAAGAGAAGCTGACGCACCTTTGGGACAGAAAACATCTGGGGCCCAGCGGTTGCACTCGTAGTTATCGGCGGCGTCTCGACACGTGAAACACTTGAAGCTACCAGGGTGAGGCGTGGCTGTGGAGGACAGACGTTTGTTCACAGCAGAAGCTCACAGAGTAATACATGTAGATGCTAAAAGATAACCTATCGTACGCTTAAAAACAAAACTAAATACATGAAAAAGAGCAAAAATTACAGTAAAGTATAGATTTTTCAAATGATAGCTCATATTTTTGCGTAAGTGCTGTAAAAACAAAGCAGGAATGGACGAGTGGACAGGCTGAACCAGAACAAAGGCCCAGTCGACTGACCCAAACTCCAGACATTATTGCGAAAGTCTGCTTTTTTTTTTCATTCAACCTTCATTTATACAAGTTAATCTCATTGAGCCTCGGGGACTCATTTACAAGACGGACCTTGTAAGACCTGGTCTACAAAACAACTTGGACATGCCAATCAAGAAACAAGTTCTTTTCCACACTTGCATCTGTAGCTTATAAATGTTAAGACTTTTTGTCCCCCATAGCAGAGCAAACGGGAGGAATTGGAAACACTGTCTGTGCATGTTGCGAGCGTGATAACTTGGAGGTACCAACTTCCTGTGTGGCTACATCAAGTTGTAAGAAAAGGTCACGATAGTAAACAGGGTTACCACGTCAGTATCCATGATGTTCACCGTCTTATACAGGTGCTGGTCATAAAATTAGAAACTAGGGGAAATGCAATGTGTCTTAATTTTGTCCCATCTTGATCACAATTTATTCTCTTAGTGACAATCCTGTTGTACGGGTTGCCGAACCTTCCCAAATTTTCCCCATTTCTCACACCGTCTCACGGAAACTAAACCGTGAAGGGTTAGAGACGGATTGAGCAACAACAGTTTGTGGCTTCTATCAGTCGTGGTGAAAAATATTTTTAGTTAAAAGGCAACGTTTTAGATTTACTGGTCTGTCTATGTCCCAACCCTCAGTTCTGGTCATGAGGTTTATTGGATCATGACTGTAAGACCAAGATCCCAGATACAAGGGACTGAAATTAGCTTCATTCGTAGGTGGCTGGGCTCAGCCTTAGAGATAGGGTAAGGAGCTCTGTCATTCGGAAAAGCTCGAAGTAGAGCCTCTGGTTCTTCGCAACGAAAGGAGTCAGTTGCGATGGTTTGGGCATCTGATGATGGCTCCTGGACGCCTCCCTTTGGAAGTTTTTGGACAAACCCAGAAATCACTAAAGGGGTTATACTGTATGCCTTTTCTTGCCTGGGAACAACTTGGAGTCCCCTAGGAGAAGCGGGGAAGAGAGAGGTCTGGGTTTCTTTCCTGGACCTGTTTTTTCATTTTCATTCAACTTTTATTTATACAGGTTGATCCCATTGAGCCTCGGGGACTCATTTACAAGAGAGACCTGTTGCCTCTAGTGTCAGACTGAATAAGCAGCAGAAGGTTGGGATGATGATGTTGGATCTGCGACAACTGGCGTGGCTTTGTCATTAAGAATCTGAAACTGGTTTCATTTCTAGACTACAACTTAATTACACCTACATGTGGCCTAGGCTTGCATCACAGGTGCACGTGGTGGTAATGTCACGGGAACATATTGACGTACTGTATACAACAAGGTCAGGACGAAGAGGAACATATTATGTATATATAGCCTTCACTTAAAAAGTGAAAGAATGAAAAGACAAGCTCCCAGTTTTATACACTTTGAGAGTTTAAGAACATTTCCACCAATGGGGATTTCTTTTAGTTTCTTTAACAATTCTATGACCAAACTGAAAGGTTCAAGCTAATGAAAGAACGTTTACAAATCACCGATTTTTGGGCGACAATGACACATTGCTCGTACTTGAGGGATGCAGATGAACGATGTCCTTCATTGTGAAGTCCCGAGTCTGGACAGTTTTTGACCAATCACTGATAATCGCCAGCATCAGGATCCAGGCCACTGTTGGCCGAACCTCCATCTTTCATTCACCCCAAGTGTCTTCATCCACCGGTAAGGCCTGAAATATTTCAACATTAGCAGAAGGTAAATATTTCAGTCCGTAATTGTACAAATCCTTTTTCTTTTGATAAAACCAAACTATTCTGAACAATGTGTGAACTTATCCAAATGTGACGCTTTGTGAGGCTGAAAATAGAATGATCCGGTCTATAAAAGCACTGCTCACGCTGTTGGCATGCTTCGTTAGCCAAATGTCAGAGGAACCCTATGAGTTAGCTTCAAGCATGAAACGCTACGCACTTATGGTTAATACTTTTATACTTTACTGAAGAAACTGGCATCAGTGAAAGTGTAAAATCCTGCTCTGGAGTCTCTATCCGAAACACTAATATGTTGACGGAAAATGCTTCAATTACGGTACAACCCGTTAGCAAAGGTGATTAGCTTCAGGTTTTTGGGCCCCGTTTGCTGGTTTTGTCTATATCTGTAACTGACAGATATACAGACAATACCTGAAAGAAAAGAATACAGGTTGTCCCCGACTTACGAGCGAGTTCCGTTCCTGCGAGGTGCTCGTAAGTCGAAAACTCGTATGTCGGAACCCGAAACACGTGTCGCTCGTAAGTCCGGATTTTTGGTCGTAAGCCGGAAAATGTATGCTAGCGCTGCGCCGAACACCCGTTTTTCAACACAAACGTACATACTGGTTCATAAACATGCACAGAACGTTGTTTACAAACGGTTAGCTAACACACTTTCATCTAAAAGCACATACCAGTGCTGTATTTTCTGTACAACTTTACTGTTCATTAGTCCGCTCGTAAGTCCGGAATGTCGTATGTCGATGACGTCGTAAGTTGGGGACAACCTGTATATTATAAGGGGTAGTGCAATATGTGAAAGCAGTCATTAAGTCAATTTTAATACTTTTCTAACTACTGTACTTCTTTCAGAGGTCTCCACAGTGAGTCATCCTCCATTGTCCTACTCTGTCCTCATGCCCTATGTCCATTTATTAATCAGCTCAGTGACGTCTCAAAGTATTCCTCTTGGTTTTGTGGCACCAGTCAAGCGAGGACACTCACTAACAAATGCTCTCCAAGGATCCACTGAGATGTCACTCACTGAATTAAACACCAGATGACCTGGTTTTTCCCCTTTACCGAGATTAGCAGATTTATGTAAGTTGAGCTCCGACCTCAGATGCCGCTGACATGATTCTTTTTCTTCGTTTTAACCCCGGGCTCTGTGCCGAACTGTATGGTTGTAAATGTTTGTTTCTTTTACATTATACACGCTCCAGTAAGACTGAGCCCTGCACTCTGCACTATAGTGCAACTATTGAATACGTTGAAGAAACTGGGTTCTTTTAGAGTCAATAACTCAATGCTTTTAATGTTTTATTCTGTTTTTATCAAAGGTATTTTAACGTTTTGTAACATCTGTTGGTTTGGCAATGCTACGGAAGCTCAGAAGAAATCCTTGAGAAGTATAGTAACTTAGCAAACTGTTAGGGACCACTATGCCAAGTATGGAAAAAATATACATGGACAGAATTATGAGGAGGGCAAACAAGATTATAGCAGACAACACACATCCCCTAAGATCTTCATTTGAGTTGCTTCCTTCAGGGCGAAGGTACGGCCTTCCTTTATTCTCACGAAACAGAACAAAATTTTCATTTCATACCACAAGCAATTAAATCATTAAATAATACAAACGTATCATGAATTACCAAGCTTAAACGTCTTTGCTGTAATGATGGATGTTAATTTCATCTATCTATCTATCTATCTATCTATCTATCTATCTATCTATCTATCTATCTATCTATCTATCTATCTATCTATCTATCATCTATCTATCTATCTATCTATCTATCTATCTATCTATCTATCTATCTATCTATCTATCTATCTATCTATCTAGTCATGTATGATGATGATATTGAAGTGATCTGACCCCAACATTTGTCCCCCAAACCTTAGACATGTGTGCCTCAGGTTCTAATACTGTATACCGGTAATACTTGCTTAATGACCATCACTGACTTGGATCCAAGTGTCAAACTGGAGTGAACAAATTCCTCAGACGGAGACCAGCGGCTCCCCTGTGGGTCACGTGTGTCAGAACTAAACCAAATCAAAATGTCCACCACCAGGACTGCCTTTGATGTCCAGCAGCTTGGCTCTGCAGCCCAGACACACATGGTCCAAGCTTAACACAGGTCATATAGCGCAACCTTTGTTCCACCTTTCTGCATCAGGTACTGCAGCCAGAAGAAACGCCAGATTTGGCTGAATTTTTATTCATCTTGTAAACAGATCGCATTCTTCGCTCGGTGCTCCTACATGTGGACCTACTGAGTCATTTTACGAGCGCAAGACCTTTACGAGGTCCCTACTGAGCGCTGCCTCCTGTTAAAATGCTTCACGTCTTAACAACACGCATGAGGAAAAAAGGTCAGACAACCAGTGGACGAATCATATCCTTCACTTTATCTGGTTCAGTAACGACGCCTCCCACAAAACCTACTGGATTTAAAAAAATAGCTTTAAATGGCAAAAAAAGTTAAAAGTTACTTGAAAAATTGAGCTATCTCAAGCCATAAAAGTAACTGTTTGTAGCAGAAACTCACATTGCGAACCACCTTTAATGCAATAGTTTTGAATTTTTTTTAGAATACCGGTTGGGGATCACTCTCACCTACTGTCACGTCAAATTCTGGGTCAATATTGTCAAGATCAATAAGTCAGAGCCATTTCTGTATCCGTTAAGGTCCTATTGAATCAAGTTGACTCCAAAAGTTAATAATTTTAGACGTGGATACCGTGATTACTTTGTGGGAGTTTAATAAACTCTGTCCAGTGGTTCATGATATTTTGCTAACAGACAGATGGACAGAAACTAGACCAAATTATCTCTTACCTCATAATATTCAGTTATAATTATCTGTGGGGGGAAAAAAAGGATTCAAAATAACTTATCTGTACTTTTCCCCCAAAATAAAGAAAATTGACTTAATTCAACTTCCGTGTTGAGCTGTTTTTTTCCAGTGTAACTCTGCAAAGTTTAAATTAAAAACCTGGTTCTTTAAGTCAGAACCAACTTGCTAAAGTTAAAGTTTCAAACAGAAAAAAAAGAAAAACAAGTTAAAATATGTTTTCAAATGACAATTGAAAAGAGTAATGTGCCCAATAACAGAGTTGTTACTACATTTATTATTATCATGCAGTTAGCAGGACTCCATATTTAATAAGCACGTGACATTTAGCTTAAAAAGGAGGACGTAAATCTGTTTTAAAAGTATAAATATTAACAAAACCGACTGAAAACACTGGAGCAGTAAACTGACCTGCTGCTGGGAAGCTGCTGCAGACTCAAATGAAGGCGAAGAGGGGAGGAGACCCCATTAGGCTGCGGGGCGGGGCTACAAAGGAGGGCGGGGCCACATAAATAAACTCCTCCCCCAACTTCAATGCTCGTATATTTTTAATTGTATTACACTGTAAAACAACACAGGTTAGGAATATACAAGAGGATTTGCCAAGATTAGTAGCCGTTTTCTTTTGCCATCTTCTAACTTTAACTCTAATAATTTTAATTTATATCTACTATGTTTAAAAAAAAAATTTTAATCTTTTCTGTGGGGTGTTTGGTCCAGTTTAACTTGCAGATTTAGTAAAACATTTAAAAATGACAAATAGGATTTTTTAAAAACATTTCAGACTTTTCTTTTACTGCAGGATTAAAAGAAAGAGTGGAATAAAAAATAAGCGCCTTCAATATATTTTCCGCAAGTTTGAAAATATGCATCGTCAGCATTTCGGTTGCTACTGTTTGTTGCCGAACACACAATTGTGTCTGCTATAATAATTTTAAACTTGATTTCAATAACCCAAACTAACTTTTACCTTAACTTGGCTTAATTTGACTTAACTTTAAATATATTTAGTTACCACTTCATAATGAAATCAGCTTAAAATGCCCATAGCGGCATGCATTTTTCTTTAAGTGAGCCGTTTTCATCTACTTTAGTTTTGCAGCGCACGGCTGAGGGTAGTGGCATTTAAAATGTCCAGCATTCATGATTGTTACATTTTGTAATTTGAGCAATGTTAATGTTGGTCAGGTTCTTCGAGGACCTTTCTTCCTGTTCTGGACAGGCCATACGCGCTGCAGAAATTCATCTGTTTGATATGGCTCTGAAGAGTTGCTTTCTTCTTAAGGGGGTCACACAACCAGTGGGGTCAGATTTTCAGTTCCTGTCAGCAGGGCCGGATTTAGGAGGATGGGGGCCCCTGGGCTTGAGTCAATATGGGGGCCCATATATATATATATAT
>JBBPBX010049476.1:12335-25338 GCA_038048925.1 Garcialebias charrua
GCGCGTTATAAATTGAATTCATTATTATTATTATTATTATTATTATTATTATTATTATTATATTTTTTGTTTTGTTGTTGTTTGTTTGTTTGTTTGTTTGTTTTGGTTCAGATGATATATAATAAAAAAAATAAAAAAATATATAAACTGGTTTATATCCAAATTACTATGGTAAAGTATGATAAGTTATTCTCCAACATACTTTCGAAGGTAAATCTTTTCACTTACTGGGATGTTCTGTCTTTCAAACAGCATTTGAAATGAAAATTTCCAGTCCTTGGATCACCAACAGTTTTCTATTTGTCATAACTGAACTTGAAACAAGTTTGAAGCTTGTTTAATCTTTCTTCATGCAGTGCTTGGCCTTTCTCTGTGAGTTTTCTCTGTCTTACACTTTTCCTCAAGCTCTCTGCTGAAACAGCTTGACTTGTGCTTGGCTCTAATGGGTTTATATCTGCGGCTTCTTCTTCCTGATTTCCTTCTCGCTGCAACTCCACAGCTTCAGCATCACAGTCGTTTTGCATGGCCTTCTCACTGCTCATTGTATACTTTGGGCCTTATTAATTCAGTTTAACGTTAATGTCCTTATATTAAAGTCTGTAGCTTTAACTTAGCTTAAATACTACCTTTTTTAATTTGTTTATAAACTTGAATAATCCCCTGTTTTTCTTTTCTTTTCAAAATGAACCTAAATGTGGTGTGGGTTTAATTCCCCTTTTAAATACCACCCTTTGAATATATTTACAAACTGAAATAATTTTCATTTCAAAGATCAAGTTAAGCGTCATATTATAAATCTTAAATCAGAATAAGAAGAAATCTTTCATTTGTTACAAACAAAAAATTATTTCAATGTCAAACAAAATTATACAACTTGCTGCCCTTTTGTCCCTTTTTTTGTTCACACTTAAAGCTCCTATATGTAACTTTTCTAACAATATTTTTAACATATGTCTTCACTCTGTCACTACCTCCTAACAGACTGATGTTAGACAAAGTAATCTCTGAAAAAAACTATAGTCCCCTTGCTTCTCTAAAAGCATTTCTAAAAATCCACAGTGACCCGCCGTTAACCAGCCAATAAAAACAGTTTTTAACCAGCCAATAAAAACAGAGCTTCTCACTTCTCACGCCCCTAACCCACGCCCCCCCCGTCCCAGCCCCAGCGGCCGCGCACGTTCTTATTCAAAGGATTGCAAAGCGATGCAAAACTGTTTTGTATGTGACACAAATGTATTAAATTCCCCTTCTTCATCCCTGATCTGGACTTTTCTTTTGTTTTTTTGCCAAAAGTCAAGTGATCGCTTCCTCCTCGCTGACTCCATGACAGAAATCATAAGGAAATGAATGAATTTGTCACGAGCGAATTAAACTCGGGTTCAACGTGGCTGCACGAGGCTCTGCAGATTTCATGGTGTTCTGGTGTGCTGGACCAGCGCTCCATGTTTTTATTTTATTTTTTAGAACGTTTTATTAACATATAAACACAGAACTTCGCAGCGGCTGCGACAGGAGATGAAGTGGAGGCGGAGTTAAGGAAGCTGAGCTGATTTACAGCGAGAGCGAGGGGGAGCAGAGCCATATATGGCTCTGAGGGGGAGGGACCAGAAACGTGTCTCTGTTCAAACTTTTTCTAAGTTTCCAACATGTTCCAGAAATTACATATAGCAGCTTTAATTTGTCAAACACTTGTAATTCACTTAAAATTAGCTCTGGTAACAATCACTTTGTATGAAACAAACAATTTCTTAACTTTTAAACTTGTGCCTCTTTACCACAGCAGGTTAAAGCACTTACAGAGTCCCTTTAAAGCAGGGGTGCTCACACTTTTTCAGCATGCGAGCTACTTATAAAAAAAACAAGTCCAAAAGATCTACCCAATACAAAAATGCAAAACATATAATTATCTTCAAATGTATTAAGGATTCTTTTTATGTACAATGTACCTATGTTGATGTACCTTGCATAACTGAATAAGCAAATATTGCACAACACATGTAATAAATCAGGGGTCACCAACGTGGTGCCCATGGGCACCTGGTCGACCGTAGGGACCAAATGGGGTGATGGTGACAGCAATATAGATTTTTTAAATTTTATTTTAAAAATATATGGTAGAAATATAACAGAGTTGTTAAGTTTCCCTGCCCGCTCCAGGTCTCTGAGGTCAGATAGCTCCTGCTCTCTGTTCCACGGACAAAATATAAACGTTGGGGTGACCGTGCCTTTTCTGCGGCCGCACCTCAACTCTGGAATACGCTCCCGCTTGAGCTACGTCAGATTACTGAACTTGGCCTTTTTAAATCGAAGCTTAAGACTTTTTTATTCCAACTGGCTTTTAGTAATTAAATATGTGGTGACATTTCTGGTTTTATTTTTGCTATTATGTTGTGTTTTCTTGATTTTTAATCTGTTGTCTTTTACTGTACTGCACTGTTTTTTGTTAAGCACTTTAGTCACCATCACCGTGGTTGTGTAAAGTGCTATACAAATGAATAAATGAAATGAAACTGATCCCCACCCCCTTCTTTATAAGAATCTGGTCTTTTACTTTAATAAATGTAAAAAAAAAAATCATTAGATATTTTTTACTTTAATAAATGTCATTTCTAAAAGCCCCCTCCAGCAAATCTGAAGTGGTCCACAGGCCACCAGTTGATAACCACAGTTGTAGCAGGTTGTTATGGCTCAGGACACATTTAATTTAGTGAACGAAGGCATAAAAATGTCTCTTTTGGTACGGAGAGATTTACAGCGGTGTATTTTACCGACTGTCCCTGAACGCAACGCGAAAGTGTGTTATGCAAACGCTCGCGCTACGGGACAGGGAAACGTGCAGAGAACGGAGAATGTTTCATTGGCTGACAATTTTTTAATGTCACGCTGTGGGGAAAAAAAAAATAATAATAATAATGTCACGCTGCGATCGACCAGTAATGCCTCCGCGATCGACCGGTCGATCGCGATCGACGTAATGAGCAGGTCTGCTTTAAAGTTAGCTAGGTTAATTCAACTGTTCACCATTAACTTATTTTAAAGGTGTTACTTGCTAGCAGATTATCCACGCTGAACTCCTGAACAATGTCTGCCTCTGGTTCGGGTGATCCGTGCTTGCAACATCTCTTCCCTTTGATCCCAGAGAGTGACGTCACCGCTTAATGAGTGCTCCTTGTCCGCTCCGCAGCTGCAGCGACCTTCTTCTCCCTCTGCTCCTCTCCAGACACAGCTCTCTCAAGCACGTAACAGGCATGTAGAGTTCTGACTGAACTCCAGCACGTAGCAGACTGAGTTCAGACACTATCCGTTCACACACACACACACACAAAAAAAACTTCCTTCGGGGGCGGGGACCCCGAAGTGCGCAGGGCCCCCAAAGCGCCGGGGCCCCGGGCTGCAGCCCCGGTAAGCCTGTGCAAAAATCCGAGCTTGCCTGTCAGACATGAGCTCTTCGTTTATCTGATGAGAACTGGCTTCATGTCTACTGCACCAGAACTCCACATTTTTCTTTGAACAAGGTGGTATCTATCTCTGTCTTTGTTCAACGTCCGTTTTCCCGATTCCGGGATGGGACGTCACTTCTTTGTCGCCAAGTTTTTGACGCCAGATTAGGCGGTCAGTTGTGTCCAGTTCATTGAGGTTCAACGCTTTCAGATCTTGTTGAATCGTTTGCGCCCAGGTCTTTTTCGGACGGCCTTTGGGACGGGTGCCAGGTACTTCAAGGTTTGCAATAACAAGTATAGCACTGTTTTCACGTCATTTAACATGACCAAACCTCCGCAAACGGTGTCGCCGGCATGCGTCCGTAATCGAACATAAGCCAGCTCGACGTAGGATTTCGGTCAATTGGATGGGATCTTTAATGCCGGGTTCCCACCGAACGCGTTTCAGGCGGCCGACACTACCACTTTACATTGAAAGTCTATGTGGAGGGGCGGTGCCTCGCGGCGAAGCGTGACGCGGCGTGTCTTGAGCAGTCCAAGTAGCGCGGCACGGCACGGCAGCTCTTTTCCGCGCCCGCAATGCGTCCAGGCAGCGACTGCCGGAGTTCAATTAAATGATCTTTGACCGACTGCGGCTGCTCGCCGCTCAGCAGCAACCAATCGGGAGAGTCTCTGCTATGTGATGACGTAACATAACGGGACTTTTTTTGGACTTTTCAAACTTACCCAACGAGCCTCCATGAAGAAACCAGCCTCCGGTAAGAAACTTGGCATTTTTACAGTTGCCGCTGTCCGCTCAAGCATACGATCACCCCAAACATGAAAAAAAAAAGTGTTAATCTCAACAAAGACTTTTGGAGCTGCAGTTCGGCTCATAGAAAACCCACTGAAGTAGTAACGGGGCTCACAAACAGCTGATTTCATCTGCCCGGTGTACAAACCAAAAAAAAAAATACCCGACCGGAGAAGGAGCCAGACGCTTCTCCAACTGCGCGTCTTCAGACGCGTTCGATGTGCACAGACATCTGTTGACAAGCAGCCAACACAGCGCGTTAGGAGCTTTTTTGCAGTGCGAAAAGCGTTCGATGGGAACCTGGCATAAGACTAATGCGTTGCATCCATCGGAGCATTTTCATGTCGGTTCGGTGAAGTTGCTGTTCGAGTTTTGTTGTCACTGGCCATGTTTCTGCGCCATACAACAGCACGGGACGTATCATTGAGCCATAGAGTCTTGAACGTAGGAGTAGTGGGATGTCACGCCGCATCAGTATAGAAGCGATTAGATGCCATTTATTCCACGCCACACGTATGCGTGCCCGAACGGCAGCTTCGGCTGTTCCAGTACAGTCCAACACATCCCCTAGCCTAGATATTGAAACGACTTGACTGTTTCGACGCCATCCATCCATCCATCCATCCATTTTCGTCCGCTTATCCGGGGTCGGGTCGCAGGGGTAGCAACCTAAGTAGGGAGGCCCAGACTTCCCTCTCCCCAGCCACTTGGAGCAGCTCCTCTGGGGGAATCCCAAGGCGTTCCCAGGCCAGCCGAGAAACATAGTCCCTCCAGCGTGTCCTGGGTCTTCCTCTGGGTCTCCTCCCGGTGGGACATGCCCGGAACACCTCACCAGGGAGGCGTCCAGGAGGCATCCTAACCAGATGCCCGAGCCACCTCAACTGGCTCCTCTCGATGTGGAGAAGCAGCGGCTCTACTCCGAGTCCCTCCCGGATGACTGAGCTTCTCACCCTATCTCTAAGGGAGAGTCCAGACACCCTGCGGAGAAAACTCATTTCAGCCGCTTGTATCCGAGATCTCGTTCTTTCGGTCACAACCCAAAGCTCATGACCATAGATGAGGGTGGGAACGTAGATCGATCGGTAAATTGAGAGCTTTGCCTTTCGACTCAGCTCTCTCTTCACCACGACAGACCGGTACAGCGCCCGCTTCACTGCGGACGCTGCACCTATCCGCCTATCGATCTCACGCTCCAGTTTTCCCTCATTCGTGAACAAGACCCCGAGATACTTAAACTCCTCCACTTGGGGCAGGACCTCCTCCCCGACCCGGAGAGGGCATGCTACCCTTTTCCGGCTCAAGACCATGGCCTCGGATTTGGAGGAACTGATCCTCATCCCGGCCGCATCACACTCGGCTGCAAACCGCTCCAGCGAAAGCTGTAGATCACGATCTGATGAAGCCAATAGGACCACATCATCTGCATCTGTTTCGATGCCAACGGCTCTGATTGTATTGTTGCGTTGTACTTGTTGTTGTGGTTTGATGCAAGTAGGACAAACGAAATTGGTGAGGAGGTATGCCTTATGGAAATCAAAGGTAACGTGACAAAACCTGAAAAACTGTGTGAAGTATGTACTCAAGGGAAATTTGTACAGAACAGAAACAGGGAAGCTGACAGAAAAGCAAAGTCACCCTTTAGAAATGGTACATACCGATTTAAATGGTCCAATGAAAAACACAAGTCTAGAAGGGCATAAATATGCACAATCTTTCACAGATGACTACTCAGGCACAATATTTGTGTATTTTCTTAAGAGTAAGAGTGACGTGGTACAAGCCACAGAAAGATTTATTGCAGATTCATCACCTTATGGTGAAATTAGATGCATTCGTTCAGATAACGGCACTGAATTTACAAGCAGAGATTTTAAGACACTGCTAACTAAGAATAAAATTAGACATGAGACTTCAGCGCCGTACTCTCCTCACCAGAACGGCACAGCCGAAAGAGGATGGAGAACTCTTTTTGACATGAGTAGATGTATGTTGATTGAAAGCAACTTACCTGTAAAACTATGGAACTATGCAGTACAGACTGCCGCCTACGTCAGGAACAGGTGCTACAGCAGAAGCACAAAGAAAACTCCATATGAACTACTCACAGGTAACCCACCTAATGTGTCAAAACTACAAAAGTTTGGGTCAACATGCTGGTGAAGATTCTCAGTCGTCCAGGACATGATAAAATCAAAAAAGGCGTTCAATACAGGATCAACTGGACTTTTCAGAATTGAAAAAGACTTCTGGACAGAAGTCAAAAGTTTTCTGCAACAAATAAAGTCCAGTTGATCCTGTATTGAACGCCTTTTTTGATTTTGGGTCAACATGTTTTCCTTACAAGCAGGACAAAGGAAAATTAGATCCTAGATGTAAGCAAGGTATTTTTGTTGGGTACGATAAAAACAGCCCAGCTTATCTGGTCTATTATCCAGAAACGGAGAAAGTTGCAAAATACAGATTGGTAAAATTCCAAGTCAAAACAGCTCAAGAGAAACAAACTCAAACCTCTGAAATTCAGATAGAGTACTATGACCCTAACGTAAACAGCCAAAATGGCGATAAAAACGGCGATGAAAATTGTTCTGTTCTCCGATACGTGTATATTTAATAAACCCTTGAGGCTACACAGAAGCATGCGTGACACGACTCCGTCTTAACAGGTAAGCTTTATTACGGTCCGACCCGCAACACAATACAACACAAAGGTTCCTACCAACAGCCTGATACTACAAAAATGATGTTGAAAATGGTGTTGAAAATGATGTTGGTATTGAAATACATACTGAGGTGGACATTTGATTGATTTTATCACTTGTTTTATTTATTTATTTATTTATTTATTTTTTAAGCAGGCCTATTCTGCCTCCACATGATTTTATCTTTAATCTTAGTTGATACCATTATTGATTTTATTTGATTTTATCACTTGTTTTATTGTTGTAGCACTTTGAGATTTTTATTAATGAAAAGTGCGGTATAAATTGAATTTATTATTATTATTATTATTATTATTATTATTATTTCACAAGAAAAGAGTGAAAGCACACAAGTAGATGAGAACACCAAAACTACAGTGAGAAGGAATCCTTCAAGAACAAAGAAGAAACCGACATACTTAGAGGACTTTGAAACAGATGATGCAGAGGACAAACTGCAAATATGCATAGACTCTTGTTACAAAGCAGTATGTGACATTCCTTCAACATACCAGGAAGCCATGACATCACCCAAGGCTAAACTGTGGAAGAAAGCTATGGATGAAGAAATGAAATCAATAGAGGAGAATGAGACATTCAGAGTCACACACCTGCCACCAGGTAAACAGACAGTGGGGGGAAAATGGGTCTACGCACTCAAAACAGACAGTGATGGAGCAGACAAATTCAAAGCGAGATTTGTGGCCAAAGGAAGAAGACAAGGAATTGACTATGAGGAGACATTCTCACCCACAGCTGAAATGACAAGCGTGAGAGTTCTTATGCAAAAGGCTGCACAGGAGAACCTCATCCTTCATCAAATGGACGTGAAAACAGCCTACCTTCACGCACCAATAGACAAAGAGATCTACATGGAACAGCCGGAAGGCTATGAGAAAAAGATCAAGGGTAATGACAGACTGGTACTGATGTTACAAAAATCATTATATGGACTAAAGCAATCTGGCAGAAATTGGAATGCTATGTTACATGAATATTTGACAGAAAATGATTTTGAACAGAATCCAGCTGATAACTGTGTATACACTTGGGAAAGACAAAATGAAAAAGTAATCTTAATAATATGGGTAGACGACCTAATAATAGCAGCTAGTGATGAAAATGTGCTGAACAAGGTCAAAGACATGTTTACTAAAATATTTAAAATGAAAGACCTAGGATAGCTGAAATACTTCTTAAGGCCGAGATACACTTGAGCGTCCTCAGGTACGCCACTCTACGCGCGCATTTTGTGCGCATGTGTTTTGCTGCTATACTTCAGAAAATATCAGCTTTCAAACGCTCGCGTTCTCCTTGTTGTAATATGAGCAGCTGCGCACGGAGGGGACTCAACTGAGCTCGCTGATTGGTCACTTGCTGACACGCCTACTGAAATGATTGACAGCTTTCACTCAGCTCATGTAGCTCGCTGAAGACCGCGGCGGTGTTCTATGCGGTGTTTCTACTATATATGTTATAAAAAGTTCTCTCAGAAATAAAAATAATAACAGGGAGTGCTTTTCCTGCAGCACACAGCCCACCAGGGATATTTAAAACATCGCGCACCCAGGTAGGACCTGAATTCATTCATTTCATTCATGGAGTGAACGGAGGAAGAAGTGATTACTTGACTTTAGGCAAAAAAACAAAAGAAAAGGCCCGATCAGCGATAAAGAAGGGGAATTTATTTCATTTGTGTAACATACAAAACAGTCCGGCGCCGGGGAAGTTTATGGTCAGACACCGCGCATCGCGCACGCGGACGTAAAAAAAAAGCTTTGCGCGTACATGCCCTGAGGGGCTACGCGGGGCTACGCTTTTGCCTTGACGTACGTATGCTGCGTATAGGCGTATCGTGAGGACGCTCGAGTGTATCTCGGTCTTTAGGGATAGACTTTGAGAGTATTGGAAGAGAATTAAAAATGTCACAGGAGAGATGTGAGAAAATTATTTAAAAAGTTTGAAATGCAAGAGTGTATGGAAGCCCATTTCCGCCAGTATTTTAAAAAAAATTAATAGACTGGCGGAAATGGGCTTCCATAATAGTGCATTTAGTTAGAACAAATACTCTCAAACAAAGATTTTTGAAGACAACCAGCACTCGCTAAAAATCCAGTCTAGACATGCAAACATGTTAATACAGGTAGTCCCCGATTTACGAGCGCTCTGATCTGCGAGGTTCCAGACTTACGAGCTGCGAATTTTTGGAAAAAACGAAAAAAATACTGAGTTTTCATGTGTTTTTTCACCACAGTTAGTTAGTTAAGCATATGGACACACGTTTCCGATCATTTTTATGCACTCATAAGCAGTTTTTGGATGAAAATAGAGTGTTTTTAGTCGCGCTAGCGAAAACCGTTCCAATTTACGAGCGAAATTCCGGATTTACGAGAGAAATGGCGGCCGTTCCAAATTACGAGATTTCCGGTTTACGAGCGCCTCGTTGTAACGGATCTCGCTCGTAAATCGGGGACTACCTGTACTGTATAAAGTATTCTTTCTAAAGTTCTTTTTCAGAAACAGATCATGTCTAACTGAATGTTAGGAAACGCCTTGTATCTGTGACTTTCCTTCCCTCCATTGATTACGGTGACATTCTCTACATGAATGCTCCTACAAGCACCCTGCGGATGTTGGATGTTGTCTATCATGGTGCACTAAGATTCATAACTGGTTGTGATTATCGTACCCACCACTGCACCCTGTATTCACTGGTTAATTGGACATCATTAACCTCACGCAGACTCTTCCACTGGTACATTTTCATCTTTAAATCACTTCTTGGTCTGCTGCCCTCATACATCTCCTCCTACATGTCTTTGCGTGAGTGCAGCTACAGTGTGCGCTCTCAGGACATGATTACCTGCAGTGTTCCGTCAGTGAGGACTGAACTTGGAAAAAGGGCCTTCTCCTACTCCGCTCCTGCTTCATGGAATATCTTACAAAAAGATCTGAAGCTCTCGACCTTGACTTCTCTAAATGGTTTTCAGAATCTGTTGGAATCCTGGCAAAAACCAATGCAGATTTGTTCCTGTCTTTGATTTTATACGTCTACCTTATAATGTTTTGCTAGTTTTTTGATACTTTGTTAAAAAAAAAAAAAAAAAAAAAAACTTTTTTTTTTTCTCTCTTTTGTTTTCTATCGGTCTTTTGCAGACACGTGACATTTTGCACTCCCGGTCGCCATTTTCCGTGGATACCCGTTCAGTTAAACAGAGGAAGTCCATGCCTTAGCTGCTACCTCGTAAGGATCAATGTTGTTAATTGAAGCTAACTTCACCATGTAACGTTCTCTGGCTTCAAGGTTGAGTTTCTCTCTATAAGGCTTCTGCTCATTTTTATATTTAGTTTGCATTTTGCTGATGTTATTGTTCTGTATCGCACTGTGTTTAACATGGACTTCCTCTGTTTAAATGAACCGGCATACACCCAACATGGCGACCGTAAGTGCAAAAATATATGAGCCGTGACGTCACGTGCAAAAGACTGATTGTTTATTGTTTGTTTGTTTATTGTTTAAGGAAATTCTACCATTGCTGTTCATTGTTCTTTAGTTTTAGCAGGTCACTTTCGTAAATGAGCCCATGAGGTTCAAAAGATTTACCTGACTAAATAAAGGTTGAATGAAAAAAAAAAAGTATCATTTCACAGGAGAAATTGTCAACAAAGGGAAAATATCTTTGACATGTGAAGGGACAAATGTTTATTTTTCTTTGTTGTACATATATTAAGGTGAAAAGGTTGATTTGTGTTTGTATTTTTATGAGCCAGGGACATAAGAGCGAGTGGGGGTGTTGAGCTATGTTAATTTACGCTCTTATGCTCTTATTGTGAAGAGCAGGAATTCTATTTCCGGTTTCCTCCGTGAGGTCGGACTTCCCCCACTTTTTTCTTCTTCTGTTCTGTTAGTGTACGAGCATAGATATTAAACACGAGTAGTGGTCTTTCGTGTTGAATAAATATGGCGTGTTCTGCCTAAAGAAAGAACCGAGCATCCTGCTTATTTTCCATCCCTGGGACGCCAGAAGCGCTGCGAACAACTCTCATCCCTTAACAGCATGTATGTATATGTATAAATACACTTCGCTTTATTTGTGTTTGCTTTATAACCCCCTGGCATTATTCTCTTGTTCATTTTGTTCTATAATATTGATATTGTTTCTACTGTTTTGTTAACACTTTTATTATCAATAAATAAACAAAACGGGGCTCTGCTGCTAGCTTTAGCCATAGGCGTTAGCAACCGGAAGCTAGCGGAAAGCTGGCTTCTGATTGGTTGAGAGCACCTGCCAATCTCCATTGCTGTTCAACAAACGCGAAGGCGGGTGTCGGAAAATGACCATATATGGTAGTGTGCTTTCGAGCGGCGTTTGGACCAAGTCTTTCCTGTGTGTCGCGTGGCTGTGCGCGTGCTCGCTGAGCGGAACCGGGGTAGACAGGAGGGTTTTTAAGAATGAATTTACTACAGCTGCACTTTAATACATGCAAACTAAAAGTGCAAAATGTTTACATTTAAATTTAATGTAGGATTTTTACTTCTGACTTCAAAAAAGCTTCAAAATTCTAATTGATGACGTCATCAGCATCAATCATGAATTAGAATTTTGAAGTCAGGTCAAACTCTTTTATCTTCTGACATCATAATTATTCTAATTGATGACATCATCATCAAGGACTCCTTCTTGGAAAGGTTATAAAAAGACCCCGTAGCAGTCTCTTCAGACACATTGCAGACGAATCTCGTTTGAACCAGTTGTATACGCGATCGTGCACACGGGTATTCAAAATGCATAAAGTTGCTCGTAGAGTATGTGCGATGGTGCACACACAGGTAAAGGTATTCAAAACGCATAGAGTTGCTCGTAAAGTGCTTGAGGGCAACTTGCTTGCAACACAGGAGGCTTTACAACTGAAAGAGAAAGAAATTGAAAAAGTTAAATATAATACGACAGCAAGAATCGAAGAATTTAAACGTGTAGAGGAGAGGCTGAAAAAAGAAAACAGCATGTGTATGAAAGTCATCATTGAACAGAAAATGTTTATTGAAGACCTAAAAGAACAAAGATCTGTGGACAAAAAAACTATTGAAAATCTCAGGAAGGTCTCTGAGCTAAACACTGCGGTAAAGTTAGTTTTACGTTGGAAGTTGGATATTCGAGCTCCGTGGCTGCAGGGGTGCGTTGCTCTCGTCAGTCCGCTTCATGGAGTCTGATTTCGGGCAGCCACTCTTAGTCTGCCCCTTCTCAGAGACGTCATGGTTCGCTTAGGGACAGTCAACAAATTTTCGACCGCATTCACTCTTCAGAAACAAAAAATAATATATTTTACACGATTGACCCACCCACACAAAACTTGCATCAGACTAATCTCCAAGACCACTTCTGCGAGACACAGCTGTTTATTTCTCAATTTTTATGTATTTTATAATTTTTAACAATTAATTAATTCAGAAATCACTGTTTTTGCTCAATACCGTTCAGGGCTTTTGTGCCAACGCACAAAACTTATATCAAAGTGCTCACCAAGACCAGGCTTATGAGGCACAGCCTTTTATTTATCATTTTTATGCATTTTGTAATTTTTGATAATTTAATATTTCATAAATCTGTGTTTTTGCTCAATACCGTTCAGGGCTTTTGTGCCAACCGCACAAAACTTATATCAAACTACTCACCAAGAACAGGCCTATGAGGCACAGCTTTTGATTGATCATTTTTATGCATTTTGTAATTTTTGATAATTTAATATTTCATAAATCTGTGTTTTTGCTCAATACCGTTCAGGGCTTTTGTGCCAACCGCACAAAACTTATATCAAACTACTCACCAAGAACAGGCCTATGAGGCACAGCTTTTGATTGATCATTTTTATGCATTTTGTAATTTTTGATATTTTAATATTTCATAAATCTGTGTTTTTGCTCAATACCGTTCAGGGCTTTTGTGCCAACCGCACGATACTTAAGTCAAACTACTCACCAAGACCAGGCCTATGAGGTACAGCCTTTTATATATCATTTTTATGCATTTTGTAATTTTTGATAATTTAATATTTCATAAATCTGTGTTTTT
>JBBPBX010049477.1:0-11827 GCA_038048925.1 Garcialebias charrua
GCATAATAAGCTGAAATTTGCAGAAAGAAGTTAGAAGAAACACAAAATGTTGTAGTTATCAGAAAAAATCTGAAAAGAGCACAACATTAGCTGAAAAAGTTGAAATTCGTACAAAGAAGCTGAAGCAGAACAAAATGTGAAAGGAGCAGCAAAAGGTTTTAAACAGATCTAAAGATTTGAAGGATGTAAAATGGGCTCAATTCATTTTATGAGGGGAAAAAAAGCGTCAGAAAAGGCTAAATCTTTCAAACAGATAAAATTACAACAATACCAAAAGTCACAGCACCCTTCACCTGAAGGAGCTGAATGTTTTTTACCTAAATTGCTGAAATAGCTTGAACACTGCAGCAAGAGAATGACGCAGAATAGATCATGTAACGCCAGAAATACAGAATAATAAATAAAAACCGGATCAAAATAGTGTGAATACTTAGCATTCGCACAGTTATTTTAAGCCATGAAAAGTGGGAGGGGATGTGTGTGCTTGTGTGTCTGTTAGCAAAATATCCCATGAACCACTTTAATGAAACTCACAGAAATTAATTGGATGTACCGGTACCTCTACATTTGCAGTCAGTCTGACTCAAAATAACTGCCACGAGTAATTGACATATAACTTGGTCTATTTCAGACCTTAAGAGCTAAAACTTGATGTGGTAGTAGCTGAGAGTCTTTCTTAAGACAAACTCCGAGTGCCAACAGATCATTTATTAAACCTTTGGCAGCAAAGTGGCAGACAATATGCATTTCTTCAAGGAATTCCAAGTTTTTAAATATTTGTGTGAATGTTGATTATTTTTCCGGTTCCAATTTTATTTTGCACATTTTTCTAAATCCAACTGATTTCAGGTACTTTGTAAACCAGATGCTCTCATCCCCCTTCCCAATCCTGCTACTGAGGAATTCCATGGACTTTTCAGAGGAGCAAATCTGAATAAACATTCTGTCATCATTTCAGGACTCTCGCCTCTAGCCGACCTCGGCAGCTCCTCCCACCCATGAGTGTGCACAGATCTATGAGCTGGCTGCTCAAACTGCCTTTGAGTCCCCCCTGCCCTCTGCGTAATGTCAGTGTCATTATGTGCTTGTGTGCGAGACTTTTTTCATTACCACATTTTTAACCTTCAAACAAAGATCAAAATGTTTTAGGATTTTTTTTGTCTTCAAACCCTATGTGTTATTTTTCACCACTTTTATTGTCGGTCCAACAGATCTCACTTGTAAATGAGTATTCGAGGCTCAATGTGACTTATCTGTTTAAATAAAGATTGAATGAATAAATGATGTACTGTATTGTGATTAAAGGTCAAATTGTAATGTAATTAAAGGTCATATCGTACCGTGATTAAAGGCCATATTGTATCAGGATTAAAGGTCATATCGTATCATGATTAAAGGCCATATTGTATTGTGATTAAAAGCTATATCCTATGGTGATTAAAGGCCATATCGTATCATGAGTAAAGGCTGTCCCGTATCATGATTAAAGGTCATAATGTATTGTGTTTAAAGGTCATAGTGTGTCATGATTAAAGGGCACATCTCATTGTGATTAAAGGACATATTGTATTGTGATTAAAGTTCATATTGTATCGTGATTAAAGGCCATACTGTACTATGATTAAAGGCCATATTGTATCGTGATTAAAGGCCATATTGTATCGTGATTAAAGGTCATAGTGTATTGTGATTAAAGGTCATAGTGTATCATGATTAAAGGTCATAGTGTATTGTGATTAAAGGTCATAATGTATCATGATTAAAGGGCATATCTCATCGTGATTAAAGGCCATATTGTATCGTGATTAAAGGCCATATCGTATCATGAGTAAAGGCTGTCCCGTATCATGATTAAAGGTCATAATGTATTGTGATTAAAGGTCATAGTGTATCATGATTAAAGGGCATATCTCATCGTGATTAAAGGACATATTGTATAGTGATTAAAGTTCATATTGTATCGTGATTAAAGGCCATACTGCACTATGATTAAAGGCCATATTGTATCGTGATTAAAGGCCATATTGTATTATGATTAAAGGTCATAGTGTATCATGATTAAAGGACATATTGTATAGTGATTAAAGTTCATATTGTATCGTGATTAAAGGCCATACTGTACTATGATTAAAGGCCATACTGTACTATGATTAAAGGACATATTGTATCGTGATTAAAGGTCATGTTTTGTCATGATTAAAGGTCATATTGTATCGTGATTAAAGGCCATATTTTGTCATGATTAAAGTTCATATTGTATCGTGATTAAAGGCCATACTGTACTATGATTAAAGGACATATTGTATCGTGATTATAGGTCATGTTTTGTCATGATTAAAGGTCATATTGTATCGTGATTAAAGGCCATATTTTGTCATGATTAAAGTTCATATTGTATCGTGATTAAAGGCCATACTGTACTATGATTAAAGGACATATTGTATCGTGATTAAAGTTCATATTGTATCGTGATTAAAGGCCATACTGTACTATAATTAAAGGACACATTGTATCGTGATTAAAGTTCATATTGTATCGTGATTAAAGGCCATACTGTACTATGATTAAAGGCCATATTGTATCGTGATTAAAGGTCATATTTTGTCATGATTAAATGTCATATTGTTTCATGATTAAAAGCCATATTGTCTCGTGATTAAAGGTCATATTGTAACATGATTAAATGTCATATTGTATTCATGATTAAAGGGCATATTGTATTGTGATTAAAGGCTATATCATTTTGTGATTGAAGGCCATATAATGAATAAAGGTTATTTCGTGATCAAAGGTCATGTCATTTTGTGACTGAAGGCTTCATTATGATGAAAGTATGTACCTGTATTGTTATAAAAGGCCATATTGTATCGTGATTAAAGTCCATATCGTTTTGTGATTAAAGGCCATATTATGATTAAAAGGATGTAATGTGATTAAATGTCATATCGTATCATAATTAAAGCCTGTATTGTATTGTTATTAAAAGCTGCATTGTTTTGTAATTTAAGTCCATATCATATCATGATTTAAAACGGTGTTATATTGTGATTAAAGTTTGTGTCATACTGTGTATAAAGACCTTGTCGTGCCATCATTTAAGGCCATATCGTATCGTGAACAAAGGATGTATCTTATTGTGAATAAAGTCTGAATGTTATCACCTTTAGCTGTTCAGTTATCTTTAAATAACTGGATAATTGTCAGTTTGTTTGATACATTTGAAAATCCACAACCCAACTATGCAGCATTGGCATTGTGTATCGCTTTGTACATTTATTTCTGTACTTTTTTTTTGTATCCTCCTGTGTCCTGAGTTTAATTCTGTGTGCCTTTTTAAATTTCTCCTAGCTTTAAAATTACAGTATTAAGGACGCTTTGCAGAAGATTTAGCCATAACCCCAAACTCAAACTAAACAGCAGAAATAAACATTAAAAACATCAGCTGCTTCAGTACAATCTTCTTGAAGCAGTAGGCAGGTAACAACCATATGTAATTTAAAAACGCTGCCGTTTGGTAATTACAGCTGTAATCCCAGGCATCACTGAGAAGGACAAAAGCAGGATGGTCGTATTTAAACTCTAAATGACCAACAGCCTGCTCATGGTGCATGTCATCATTCCAGTAAGTGATAAACACACTCATTGTAAAGGTCAAAATTTCAGTTAGATGGCTGAAACGGGCCTAATGGGAGGAATCACGAGCACAAACGTTTAGAACAAGAAAAGCACTCACGTGTTTCGAAAGGTTGGCACTCTTCGAGTCGACATCATACCTATGGAAATAAGAGAAGGTCAGCGCGCTGGTAAAAGATGCAGAGTGGCAGCATCTCAGCTGGGAACAAAACAGATTACAGGCCCTGTAAACGGGTAATGAGGCCAAGCAGCTTGTCAGCGAACATCTCACTATATGCTCTGGGTTTTCCATTTCCCAGCACGACAGGCTTACAAGCCATTAAAGTGACACTAACGGGACTAATTGGTAGTTGTAAATGTGATTTTGAAGGAGACGTGAACATTAACAAGGCAGGCAGAAACTAATAATGCTGTGCTAAGAAGTAAATGAGTCAGTGTTTATTAAGTAGCGATGGGCACTCGTGATCATTTGGCCATTATTCCGACTTTGTCGTGATTTTAGCTAAATCCATTGCATTGCTGTATAAAGTCAGGGACTTGTTTAATGATAAAGCTTTGTATATGTTGTACAATACATTAATTGTTCCACACTTGGTCTATTGTATTGAGGTATGGGGGAAGGCATGTAAGACAACTACAAATCCTGTTTTTGTTTTGCAGAAAAGAGCAATAAGAGTTATCACTCGAAAACATAGCCATCATCCATCTAATGTATTATTTTGTCAACTGAAATTATTGAAATTTCACGACTTGATTGATTATAAAATTTTATTAGTTATGTATAAGGCTCACCAAAATGCATTACCTTTGAACATCCAGAGAATTTTTACAAAGAGAGAAAGCTGCTATAATCTTAAGGGGACGGAGATGTTCATAACAACTAAATTTAGAACCAGTTTGAAAGAACGATGTACCTCGATACAAGGAGTGAGATTGTGGAATAATCTGGAAAAAGATATTAAAAGTGCCAAGTCAATGCACATGTTTAAGAAATTGATAAAGTTTGGATTGCTAAAAAAATATGAAACTGTATAATGTGTTCTCATATGAATTGTTGTTCTAGAAGGATTTCATTTTTTGTTTTATTGTATTAACTGAAGAATGTTATTGTTTGAATTTTATTTATGAGAAAAAAGGGGCAGATATTATAAGAATTATTTTCTTCTCTCTGCTACCTTTCATTTCATTGTATTGGTTTTCTTTTCTTTTTGTTGTTGTAAATATAATTAATTTATTTTTAGGTTATGAAATGAATAAAGAATTATTATTGTTTTTTTTTTATTTTATTTTTTGACTCATTAAGTCATGGTTTGAGTAAATTGGACAAAAGGATTGTAGAAGGAAGAACATGAACTTAAAATCGTCAATAAAGAAAAAACACTAGGGCTGTTGTGGCAGCAACAACTTAAAAACAAAAAAAATTCAGCTCAAGGAGACGAGGAGGAGACCGCAGACTTGGTGGAAGCGCACACGATGACTGACTGAAGACAGGTGAATTCAGAGACGATGAGGACTGGGGCTGCAGCTGTGACTAAAATGAAACAGGAAGTGGGTTTGGGGCGGCACAGCGGAGCAGATGGTAAAGCTGTCACCTCTCAGCAAGAAGGTTGCTGGATAAAATCCCAGCCGGGGACCTTTCTGGATGGAGTTTCAATAATCTCTCCGTGCATGCGTGGGTTAATCTGGGTACAGTAGTCCCTCGCTACTCCGCGGTTCGTGTATTGCGGTTTTTCAAAATAAGAGTGGACATGACACACATTTGGCTGATTGATGGATGAGCCGCACGATCGGCATGACATTTTTTTTATGAATTATTTAAAAATATTTTGCACCTGCTGCATCTTTGTGCAGCCCAAAGCTGCAGAAAAAGCGTCCTCCTGTTTGTGTGCAGCTTTTACTGCAGGATACACTTCCTGCTAAAGCTGATCAGCTGTTTCTCCATGCAGAGCGAGGAAGTAGGCGTGGCCAAGAGTGCTTGCAGGCGGCTGAGGAGACAGAGAGCTAAAATCCTGATATTCTGTGCTCTTTTAGAGCGTTTAGAGTTTTGAAACATTGTTTAGAATATTGCAAGAGTATATATATATATATAGTAAAATACTGTACTGTAACATTTTAAATAAGCAATCCATGTTGCATGGATTGTTTATTTAAAATGTTACGGTATTTAAATTTGAATAGTTTATTTAAGGAGGGAGACTGGGAGTAACAGTGTGATTGCAGCCTGACACATGTCATAACAAAGTTTACTGAACTTGAACTGAACTTGACCTACCGTACTGTCTCCCTACTTCACAGTTTTCCCACTTTTTCCCACCATTGGCTTCCTGTCACCTACAGAATTCAATACAAAACTGCTCTCATTACACATCAATGCTTACACAGAACTTCACCTGACTATCTAAAGGACATTCTTGCACCATATTCATCCACCCGGTCTCTACGATCACAGAACAGTAATCTACTTCACATTCCTCGAACCAAATTAAGGACCATGGGAGACCGGGCATTCTGTGTGGCTGCCCCCCGCCTATGGAACTCCCTCCCTGACTACCTGAGAGCTCCACAGTCACTGGTTGACTTTAAACAAGGCTTAAAGACTTTTCTTTTTAAGTGAGCCTACTCTGCCTCCACATGATTTTATCTTTGTTCTTAGTTGATATTATCTTGTTTTTTTTATCTTTGATTTTAGTTGCACTTTGTATAGCACTTTAAGATTTTTGTTAATGAAAAGTGCGTTATAAATTAAATTCATTATTATTACTATTATTACCGTACTTATTGCGGGTGGGCATGGTCCCAAACACCTGTGATAAAGGAGGGACTACTGTACTCCAGTTTCCTCCCACAGACCAAAAACATGCATGTAAAGCCTCCAGCAGAGCTCAGCGTACTGCCTGTACGCCGCTCTACGCGCGCATTCTATGCGCACGCGTTCGCTGGCACAGCTCTGCTTTCGTTCTCGCGTTAAATGCTCGCGTTTTCGCTCCAAATTCTTGTTGTAATTTGAGCAGCTGCGTGCAGAGCGTCTACCTACGGGACAAACTGAGGTCGCTGATTGGTCATTTGCTGACACGCCTACTCAATTGATTGACAGGTCGAGTGGGAGACAAAAAAAAATGCATGAGCTGGCTCGGCTGCAGCCGCTGCGGTGTTTCTAAACTTTATATGTTAATAAAAAGTTCTAAAAAATAAAAATAAAAACAGGGAGCCTTGGTCCTGCAGCCCACAGCCCACCAGGAAATATTTAGAACGTAAATATTAGAATATTTAGCACTTTGAGATTTTTATTAATGAAAAGTGCATTACAAATTGAATTCATTATTATTATTATTATTATTATTAGAACGTCGCGCAGCCACGAAGGACATGAGTTATTATTCGCTCGTGAGAAATTCATTCATTTCAGCCATGGAGTTGCGGAGGAGGGGCCGATTACTTGACTTTTGGCAAAAAAACAAAACAAAAGTCCTGATCAGCGATGAAGAAGGGGAATTTAATTCATTTGTGTAACATACAAAACAGTCCGGCCCCGGGCAATTTATTGTGAGACAACGCGCATCGCGTACGCGGTCGTAAAATATGAGCTTTGCGCGTTCGTTCCCTGCGGGGCTACGCGGGGCTACGCTTGTGCCTCTGCGTAGGTACGGCGTAGTGTGGCGTACTGCCTGTACGCTGAGCTCTGCCGGGGGCTTTAGACTGATTGGTAACCCTAAATTGTCCCTAGGTGTGAGTGAGAGAGTGAATGGTTGTTTGTCTAGATGTGTCCCTGTGATGGACTTGGACCTGTCCAGGGTGTCCCCCGCCTCTCGCACTGTGATGGCTGGATATGGGCACCAGTGACGCCCATGACCCAAAAAGGAATAAGCAGGTAAAGATAATGGATGGAAGGACGGACGGATGGATGGAACAGGTTTGTCTAGGAATTGCAGGCTTACAGAGGGGAAAGGATGGCACAGAGGAGAACAGAGGCAGTGAATGGAACAAACTGAACAAGAAAAACATGGTAGAGAAATACAACAAAGTTAAGTCAGGTTCTCTGGATGGTTTCTTTTTGTTAAACAGTTTGTCTTTCATCCAAAAGACTTCATCAGTCCGAGGAGCCGCAACAAACTCAGTTTGAGGCAATCATGACCACTTTGGCCATGATTGCCTCAAAGAAGTTGGCGGGGGAGAGGGCGGACTACAGAAACCATCCGAGCACCATCCAACTGATTGACCCACTATGAGAAGGTGTTACTCATAAGACTGAGTTTGTTGTGTCTCCTCGGACTGATGAAGTCTTTTGGGTGAAAGACAAACTGTTTAACAAAAAGAAACCGTCCAGAGGACCTGACTCTTAAAGACTACAAAATTAGAAAACAAACCCTGACAGCTACTTCACATGCAGCTTTAACAAAGCCCCAAATCACGACTGTGTTGTTCTATCACAAGAAGCTGTGACTTTTTCAGTCTTTCCCTTGGTTTACTTGTTTTGGCGGGGCGCTCAAATCTTCCGTGAGTTTTATCGACGGGTAGACGGCACACTACTCCATCGTCATAGCTTTTTAGTGTGTCTGAAGTGTTGAAATAAATTAACTTTTCAAATCTGTAAAGCTTTGCGCTCTTTGAAACCTACATCAGAAAACGTGTAGTTTCAAGTTTTAGCTGCCTGTCAGTAAATTCAGATTTTAGTATTTTGCAGCTAACATTAGCTTTATTTCAGCTAATCTCGGCTTTTGTTCCAAGTTCCAAACCATCACTGGGCTTCATGGAAAAACGTGATGAATGTCAGATTTTAGAGTACTAGCTAGAATCACGTCCGTTAACATTTTATGATTAATTTTTCTTTGTTTCTATATTAGATCCAGAACTTTTTTTTCCCAGTGAGTGTTGCTTTATTACATCTTTAAATTCAACCCGCAGTCCCCTCATAAGCAGAACGTTTTCAGAAGGATGACTCTGCCCTGAAATGCTCTCTCCGTCTCTGGAGAATAAGAAGTCGTCAGAGCAACCACTCACTCAGCAATCTGAGATTATTTCACAGCCCCGATCATCTCGTCCATTGCTCGAAAGAAAAGAATGACCCTTTGCTGAGTGGTACATTTATAAAGACATAAGAAGCCATTTTGTTTTTCTCTGATACGCTCATGATGATGAACAGTGTGTCCTGTGTATCGGTAACACTCTCACATTTCACCCTCTGCACCTGAACCCTACCTCTTATTGTTGCCATCCATCTAGTTAATGGCTACGTTTAACCTTTTCGTGATCCGTGTGCTTTGGGTTGGTTTCTAGGATTTGTGGGATGCTCCACATTCTTATCAGTTTACCTTCCGTTTTACTTCAAAAACCAGTTTTTCGCGTTCCTATTACCATATTTTTCACTGTATAAGTCACACCTTTTTGCATAAATTTGCAAATCCTGTGACTTATACAGCGTTTTGTCAGAGATCTGACGATTTCATTCATTCTGACATGGAAAATATCTAACACTACCATTTCCAGCCACTAGAGGGCCCTCAACCAATATGGCAAGCCAAATGTCTGTTTAATAGGTAAAAAATTGCTACTAATGAGACACTTGGCTTGCCATACCAAACCACCTTCGTCTCGCTCCGGAACTAATGGAGCAAACATCAAATCAGCTGCATTTTGCCGCCACCCAGGCGAAATGCAGCTGATTTGACCATTAAAGTGCATTTATTAAGGAAAAGTTAGACTGAGACACACCTTTGCTATAATTTCGAGCAAACATTTAATTGCTTTTAAGTGTTAATCTTGTTAAATTCTTGTTAAAGTCCTCCCATGCACGCTCTCGCGGCTGCCAAATCGATTTTTGGCACAACATCGACCCATGTTTCCAGGTGGTCAGTGGTAACGCATAATAGATGCGACGTATACGGCGAAGCGACTTATTTATATTTTTTCCAATTTATTAGACATATTTGGACTGATGTGACTTATACAGCGGTATGACATGTACGGTGGCAAGTACGGTAGTTCCTTTTGAATCATACTACAACAGGTTCCCCGGTTTCTTCTTTGTTTGCTGTTAGATCTTTGGCTTTCCTTCCAGTAAATGAAGGGGTCATGATTCTCGACTGGTTCTGCAAGGCATTATGAACATTTGTTGCTTCTTAGCAGTGTATTTTTTGGTATGTTTTTAAAGTTTCTTTTGGTTTTGTAAGCTACTCAAAGGTCTCAAGTCTGATTTGGGTCTTTATACCACTTGCACGCTGTTTTGTTTCTTGAAGAAGAAACTCCTCATTAGAAGATTTCTGACAGCAGGATAAGTTTTATAGTTCTTCTTACGGCTCAAGGCAGGTCCTGTTTTTTGGACCCACACTATAGGAACAGCGGCTTATTGTAGTTTGGGACACAACTACTGATAAAATTCTTATGGACCCAGAGAGAGTGATGGAAATTAAATGAAAGCGCTTGAGCTGAAAGGTCATGTGAATGTATTAGAATGATTACTGTTTCAGATCATCAGAGGTGTGCTTGGGTCTGAATGTTTGCAGAGATTTAGAAAAAAAAGACAACATCCAAACAGACACTGACGCAATAAAAAAAATTAAAAAATCAGTGACCACTACCGGTAAATAAAGCCTTTCATCTACAAAGACCTGGAGATTTTAAAACAAGCGGAGAGATCACAAAGAAAAGAACATTCAAATCTTTTTTCTTTTTTTTAACTGTATTCTCTTTGTTTGTGCATAAAAATAAGTAGCACCAGCTTTTTATTTGGTCCGTTTAAGTTTAAAATAAGTCAAATGATTACCTGTTGATTACTTTTTGCAATATACTGTGTATATGTATGTGTGTATATATACATATATATATATATACATATATATATANATATGTATATATGTATATATATATGTATATATGTATATATATGTATATATGTATATATATATGTATATATGTATATATATGTATATATGTATATATATGTACAGTATATATGTATATATGTATATATGTATATATATATACAGCAATATATATATACGTCAGGGATTGGGACCTACGTGTGTGACTTAGGTCGATTTTGTCGTACCTCGCGGACCAAAAACACCTGCCTGTCGTAGGTCCGCGTTTCTGACATAGGTCGCGGCTATACCGCTAACGGAGCGCCGCACACATATTTAATGGCATGAGACTGAACAAGCAGACATACTAGGCCATGAACATGCACAGAACTGTACAGTAAATGAATACAGTACTGTACAATAAATAAAAAATATAATGTCTTACTTTGAGCTGGTCAAAGCCTGCCTTCGTCTTTTAGCATCAGCTCGGGTGCGAGCTCCCCCAGCTTCCTTACGCTCCACACGCACACACGTGGTCAAAACTGTTTAAAAGAATGACTGTTAGCTTCTTAACTTCATATATTTGGAGCCAGAAAAAAAAAAACTTACTGAAAGCCGTTTCTCCGCGATAATCCTCCATCCAAAACAACTGCTCGGCGTTAGCTACGGTTAGGCCCCGCCATTAGCAGCACTGGTTAGCATGTCAGTTCATTCAAAAAGGCTGTCGGCTTTGTATCTCCGCGTTAGCTCGGTGTCCCCCGACTGCCAGGCGGACATTTGCGGCGAGCTCCCGGCCGCAGATGGCCCCTCCGCGGCATGTCGGCTCGGTGTCTTCGCCTGTGTTAGCTGCTCTGTTAGCTGCTGTCGTTAGCATGTCGGGCGGTGTTGTTGGAGCGATCGGCGGCTGCTCCTCCGGACCTGAGACGTCCACAGAGTTGACCGAGTGTTTCCAGCAAATTTATCCGTATGAGGCAACCCTGAACGGACACACGGTCCTCTAAAGCCAGCTGACAGGAGCGTCTAGAGCTCCATTGACCGCAGTACTGTAGTAAAATGGCGACCGGAAACGACCGGAAGTTGCGTAAATACGATCAAATTGTAATTAAAAACGAAATATTAATAATTATACTTTATTTATAAAGCCATTTAAAACAACCACAGCTGCAACAAAGTGCTATACACATGAAATTAATAACATAAAAAAATAAAAAATAATAATTATTATTATTATTTTTTATTTTTTTATCATATTTTTATTAAATATGATAAAATCGTAAGTCTGAGTTGCCGTAGGTCGCGGGTGACGTAGGTCGAGGGTTTCTTGTATGTATATATGTATATATATATATATATATGTATATATGTATACAGTATATATATATATGTATATATATATA
>JBBPBX010049478.1:0-12350 GCA_038048925.1 Garcialebias charrua
CGTTCACCATAATACTGGTAAAATAAGCTTGCCCGGGCAAGAAAAATTATATCATGATATGCTAATTTCATTAATTTCATTAATGTTTCACTAATGCTCAACAGATCTTAAGCTTCATTTTGTTTAGTTGTTTTGGGAAACTACACCTGCACTTTATTTTTTCTGGTGGATTTTGTTGATCTTTATTTTGTGCAGACTTTTTCAATCTAAATAACAGAAGGATCATTAAAAAAATATATATATATACAGTACTTGGAGACTGAATAGTTTACTAAATAAATTAATTTCTGTAAAATTACCCGTTGTTTTAAAAAAAAAATTATAATACTGCAAAGCAACATGTTAAGTTAATTTTGTCAAATAAATAACTGATTTCTTTCTTTTTTTATTTGGGTTATATCACGAAATTTATCGTTATCGTCAGGATGCTCTGAAATATTACGATATAATATTCGAGCCATATCGCCCACCTCTAATGTGAAGGTTATTCTCCTTGCACGAGCTCTCCAGGTGTTCCACCTCCTGCTTGTAGCTGGACTCATCATAGTTTGTGATGCATTCCACCACAGCTGTGGATCATGATTTTGAAGGCAGATGTTCATTCATTCATTCAACCTTTATTTAGTCAGGTAAATCTTATTGAACCTCATGGGCTCATTTACGAAAGCGACCTGCTAAAACTAAAGAACGATGAACAGCAATGGTAGAATGTCCATAAACAATAAACAATAAACAAACAATAAACAATAGAAAACAAAAAAGAGAAAAAACAAAAGAAAGAATTATTATTATTTTTTTAAACAAAGTATCAAAAAACGAGCAAAACATAAGGTAGACGTATAAAATCAAAGACAGGAACAAATCTGCATTGGTTTTTGCCAGGATTCCAACAGATTCTGAAAACCATTTAGAGAAGTCAAGGTCGAGAGCTTCAGATCTTTTTGTAAGATATTCCATGAAGCAGGAGCAGAGTAGGAGAAGGCCCTTTTTCCAAGTTCAGTCCTCACTGACGGAACACTGCAGGTAATCATGTCCTGAGAGCGCACACTGTAGCTGCACTCACGCAAAGACATGTAGGAGGAGATGTATGAGGGCAGCAGACCAAGAAGTGATTTAAAGATGAAAATGTACCAGTGGAAGAGTCTGCGTGAGGTTAATGATGTCCAGTTAACCAGTGAATACAGGGTGCAGTGGTGGGTATGATAATCACAGCCAGTTATGAATCTTAGTGCACCATGATAGACAACATCCAACATCCGCAGGGTGCTTGTAGGAGCATTCATGTAGAGAATGTCACCGTAATCAATGGAGGGAAGGAAAGTCACAGATACAAGGCGTTTCCTAACATTCAGTGTTAGACATGATTTGTTTCTGAAAAAGAAACCCAGTTTAACTTTCAGTTTCTTCACTAGGTTTTCCACGTGGAGTTTAAAAGAGAGATGTGAATCGATCAGGATACCCAGATATTTATAGGAATCAACAAACTCAATAGGGACACCATTTGAAGATAAAATCAGAGGAGGATCTGCTGGAACCGCCTTCCTATTTGAAAAAAACATCCCTTTTGTTTTATCAGCATTTAGGACAAGTTTGAGACGGAACAAATCTGACTGGATGTAAAGTCCGAAAGAACATACGGGCGTCCTGTTCCAGGTGGGTGAGAGCAGTGTGGACCACAGAGGAGATGGCATCCTCTGTTGATTGGTTCTCACAGTATGCATACTGGTGAGGGTCCTCGTTGATGTTGATGGTTGTTTTGATGTGGGTCATGACCAGTTTTTCGAAGCATTTAGCTACTATCGGGTGAGTGCCACTGGCCAATAGTCATTCAGAGCAGTCACTGTAGAGCTTTTTTGGACTAGGATGATGGTGGTGTGGTCTTCAGGCAGACGGGATCTGTCTACAGGGCAAGTGAGGTGTTAAAGATATTGGCCAGCACCTCGCAGAGCTGATCGGAACTTTCAACTTTTCAACACTTTCCCAACACTTTTTTTGGGATTATGGTATTTTGACCAATTGGGGTTAGGATTTCCAACTAAACGCAGTGATAGGACCACCAAACTCACAGATCCTGTTCTCCACGACAATCCTAACCGCAATCTGTGAGATTTGTGTCTGTCCTACGTTCTACCTATGAATTATGGGTATTTGTATTTGGACAAATTGGGGTTAGGATTTCCATCTAAACGTAGTGATAGGACCACCAAACTCACAGATCTTGTTCTCCATAACTCCCTGACCGCATTTTGTGAGATTCCTGTCTGTCCTACGTTCTACCTATGAATTATGGGTATTTGTATTTTGACAAATTGGGGTTAGGATTTCCAACTAAACACAGTGATAGGACCACCAAACTCACAGATCTTGTTCTCCATAACCCCCTCAACGCATTTTGTGAGATTCGTGTCTGTATTTATGTATGGATATCATGAAAATATCCAATAGGATCTATCACAGATGTGTATCCGGAAAATATCCAATACTAGGATTTATTATGTATGGGTATCCAGAAAATATCCAATTCATTCATTCATTCATTCAACCTTTATTTATACAGGCTAGCCTCGTTGAGCCACGGGGACTCATTCACAAGAGGGACCTGTCTCACTCACTCACACCTAGGGTCAATTTAGAGTTACCAATCAGCCTAACATGCATGTTTTTGGACTGTGGGAGGAAACCGGAGCACCCGGAGAAAACCCACGCATGCACAAAGAGAACATGCAAACTCCACCCAGAAAGGCCCCCGGACCGGGATTTGAACCAGGGACCTGCTAGCTGAGAGGCAGCAGCTCTACCAGTTGTGCCACTGTGCTGCCAATACTAGGATCTATCACAGATGTGTATCCGGAAAATATACTATACTAGGATTTATCATGTATGAGTATCCAGGACATATCCAGTGCTAGGATCTATCACAGATGGGTATGCGTAGGATATCCTGTACTAAGATCTGTTACAGATGAGATCTCCCCGTATATGACCGGAAACACATTGGATATGTGGCAGATACGTAAACTTGCATACTGTTGTATCTCCCCGGATATTAGGCCTTTTTGTCCAGTGGAATCTGTTGGAATCCTGGCAAAAACCCAATGCAGACATGTTCCTGTTACTGATTACTGCTACTGATTTTCTACATCTACTTTATAATGTTTTTGTTACTTTAATATTTTGTTTTTAATTTGTAAAAAAAAAAAAAAAATCTGTATTTCTCTTTTATGCTTGTCTATTGTTGATTGTTTAGGGAAATTTCTATTGTTATTGTTGTCATCACTCTTTAGTTTGTAGCAGGTTGCTCTTGTTAATGAGTCCTCGAGGCTCAATGAGATTAACCTGACGAAATAAAGGTTGAATGAATGAATATGTCCAATCTTCTAATTTCCTTTGCTGCATAATGTACATTGCATTTATTCTAGCGTTAGGTAAATGTATCTTGAAGGAGAATAGCACTTAAATAAAAGTCCAACAAGGATATTCATTTAGAATTAAGAATAACTCACCCTGGACTACCATAATAGATATAATATATGCAATAACCAATCAAGTCACTCCTGTCCAATAAAAGCGTACAAATGAAGGTGACAAAACTCTATCCAGACTTTAAGTAAGTTTAGGGTCTGGTTCGCAGAGTATTGGTCTACTGCCCTCATACATCTCCTCCTACATGTCTTTGCGTGAGTGCAGCTACAGTGTGCGCTCTCAGGACATGATTACCTGCAGTGTTCCGTCAGTGAGGACTGAACTTGGAAAAAGGGCCTTCTCCTACTCTGCTCCTGCTTCCTGGAATATCTTACAAAAAGATCTGATGCTCTCGGCCCTGACCTCGCTAAATGGTTTTAAGAGTCTGTTGGAATCCTGGCAGAAACCAATGCAGATATGTTCCATCCTGTCTTTGATTTTATACATCCACCTTATAATCTTTTTGCTAGTTTTTGCTACATTTTTCTTTTGTTTATTGTTTAATGTAATTGTATCATTGCTGTTCATCATTCTTTAGTTTGTAGCAGGTCGCTTTCGTAAATGAGCCCTCGAGGCTCTATAGACCCTTTTCACGGATCGTCATCAACCCGGAAATATACCGGCAATATACCGGAAGTTAGCCATCTTGGCGACATAGCGGTGTTAGCCTCAAAGCTATTCTAGTTGTGCGTTGTGTCTTGTCACACAAAATCAAGAAATGGTGAATTATTGTCGTGTCCATGGCTGCCACAATCGGTTAGATCGAGAGAAAAACCTACAGTAGTACAGATTACCACTCGTGATCACAAATCAAGGTGAAGTAACTCAGCAGTTATCAGAGGAACGTCGACGTCTGTGGCTGCCAGCCTAAACCAGAACTTGGATTGAAAAAAACTGAGCAACATCCGAATTTGCTCTGCACACTTTGTGTCAGGTAATATATTTCTTACAGTAGATTATAGTGAATTAGGGCATTACACGAATCATAAGTTTATTGAGCACGAGGACAGACCTTTGAAACACCACCTCCCTTTCTCTGTTCAAGACAGCCCTGAAAACACATCTCTTTAGACTAGCTTATCATTAACTTTACTAAATGTATTTTATATTATATCATCCTTATGTATTTTATATTTCAATTTGTCACTGATAATGTTTGAACTGAATTGGTTTGTTAAGTGTCCTTGGGTGTCCTGAAAGGAGCTTTTAAATAAAATGATTATTATTATTACAATCCTTTAACTGTGCTGCATAAAATGTACATGGAACGTTAATTTTTTTTGTTGAGTTATTTGTTTTTTACAAATAGCATAAACAACTCAACAACTGAAAGCTTAACAAAGCTTTCAGTTGTTGAGTTGTTTATGCTGATTATTCAAAATTCATAAGAGCCATGACAGTGACATGACACTCGTGACAAGAGCACTGTCATGAGAAACTACACACCTAGCTCTCAAGTTGAAAAGCAAAAAATACGTACAAACACTAAATATGTAAGAAGCAGTACTGTAGTATGACCTCCTCCCTGTCCACCCACTTGCATGGGAGCATAATGTGGCCAGCGTGCGAGCTGAGACGCATCCAATGAAAAAGTAGGATTTAGTATACATTTACAATAAGCACATACAATAACCTAAATTAACTGTTCTTGTGTTGTTTGACAACTGACAATCCGGTGCTATGTTGTAAATCCTGTTTTGAAATTCATATGCATATTAACACACCAATTATTTACAACTTCATTTAAGTAATTTTTATTTTATTATGTTTTTTCTTTTCTTAGGCAAACGTGCTCCATTGTACAGCAAGGATGATCCAGGCTGAATCCAGGCATCACTGAAGATGTGTGCTGCAGAGTGCAGTTGGTGCTGATGGTGGGATGACATCTGGCAGCAGAACGTTTCAACCGACGACAAAAAAGAACTAAAAAAAACATGGCAAATAGCACATGTTAGAATCCATGTTGAACGTGTCATAGGCTGTGTAAGACAAAAATACACAATCTTGAATGGCCCTCTACCTATCGATTTTCAAACATGTAGAGATCCAGAAAAAGTTGCATTAATCGATATGATTGGCTTTGTGTGCTGTGCCTTGGTTAATCTGTCACCACCTTTGGTGGGTTATGAGTAGCTGCATGAATTGTAAAAAGAACAAGTGGATAGAAGAGTGATAGCTGATGTAAACCTTTTTTTTTTTTACATTGTTCCACCTTTACTTTGAAGTTGTTTTTGCAAATATGGGGCAGACATGATTTTTCATTCACTGCACTCTTTATTTGAGCATGAATTACTATATCATTACTGTTTATGTATTGATTTGATGAATGTAATTTTGATTATGCTTTTTCTGTAATGGATATCACACTGACGTGAGCAAACAAGACAACTTACATATTACAACATATGTTTCACATAGTGGTGCTGATACTGTATAGCTCAATTTCGTCAATTTAGAAAAGCTCCCTTAAACCGAATAAATGACATTATGTATCATTAACCATTTTGTTTGTGCACTTTTTGTATTGACTAGAAAATATTCTGCCAAACTCAAAGTAGTTGTAAGGTAAAAAAGGTCTATATAAAGACAACCATTCGTACTATTATCTTAAAAGATAAATGTCTGCAGAATGCACCTCAAAGTTCTTACTGTAATTAGATTTATAGAGTGTAAGCTGTTACAGTATTTATATAATTTGTGTTGAAACACTGTACAAGAGTTGAAAATTTTGAATAACACTGTCAGCCATCATTGTACTTCACATGTTTATTTAAAAAAAATTGAGGTAGTTCTGCACAGAGCTTCTATAAGATGAACTGAAACACACATTTACACATTTAGTCTGGATTAATAAGGAAAATCAAGGCATTGCTCTCTGGAACCGCTCAGATCTGGTTGATCCAGGGATCAAATGTAGCTTAAAAAACAGGGATCTAAGATCATTTTGACAAAATTTGCTTCAATCCTCAGACTGATGTGATGAGTCACATACATTTACAATAAGAATACATAGCTAGTGTGTGTTTAAAAACACACCCAAAATATATTTATATGTACACACACAAATTAAAAATTAAATATAAATCACCAAACACCAAATAATTCACAATGTCTGCGTAGGTCACAGCTGGTAAGGTCTTCTCATCTTCTGACATGTTGGACAGCCGGTATGGGTCTTAGCTGCCAATTATTTGTATTTTATCCAAATAACGTTCCTTTGCTGCAGGCTGAAGCTGGTCCACATACTCTCTTGCAGCTTCTGTCTTCTTTACAGAGGTTTGTTTTACAGAGAACATGGTCACAATGAGAAATAAAACTGGAGCTCCGACTTCAACTACTGTGTGTTAACAGCGCAAGTATCTCCAAAATGGCGGTGCTTCCGGTATTGCGCAATCGGTGAAAAGGGTCACGTCATGCCTGTCTAAATAAAGGTTGAATGAATGTGAATGTACCTACCGGTATATATCTTGTAAATAGATTGTTTTGTATCTTTTTAGACTTTTTTTTTATCTTTTATACCATTTTACAATTAAATTGTTCTTTTTTTATACTTGTATACTATTACTTTTTTTTATCTGTAAATATACCTCTGGCAGACACTTGCTTGTAATGTTGATAAAGTTATGTAATAAAAAAAGCACCAATTTGAAATGGAACAAATCTGACGGGGTGATATCGAATGCATACTGTAAAAGCTGGAAAGCCTTAGCAGCTGTTCTAGCTCAACAATAAGCAACTATGTCATCAGCATAGAAATGTAAGGATGCATCAGGGATGGTCTGACTTACATTGCAGGGTACTTACATATGTAGATTGTGAAGTGGGTGGGTCCTAAGACTGAACCTTGTGGTACACAATTATTAACAGTTAAGTAACTGGAAGAAGTACCATTATCTTGAACACATTGCCTCCGATCTGAGAGATATTAGAAAACCAACTACGGTAATAGTGTGATCTGATAAACCATTTTCTGAGAACTTATGACATAAAATGTTATGGTCCAGTGTCAAAGGCTTTAGACAGGTCTAGAGTGCAGCACAATAATCCTTAGCATCCACTGCTTCAACTACATCATTAAGAACCTTCAGCGAAGCAGTCATTGTGCTGTGCTGTTTCCTGAAACCAGATTGATGGAGAGGTAAGAGGTTAAATTAGTCCAAATACTTCTTGACTTGGGGAGTTAATCAATTTTTCTAAAACCTAGTAGGGACACAGAGTTTAGATATTGGTCGATAGTTGTTCAGTATGGTGGGGTCACCTCTCTTCAGTAAAAGTAGAACAAAAGCTTTTTTCCAAACGTTTGGAACTGTATTTTTGGCGACATAAAAAAGATGTGGGACACTGGTTCTGCAATGATGTGTGCAGCCAGCCCTAAAAAATAAGGAGGGAGGTCATCAGGGCCTGCAGGTCTACTAAAGACAGATATCTACTAAACTTTTACTTCTTGACCAAATTTAGCCTGTTTTAGCCTAGATGTCTGAACATTGCTTAGATGTTTCCAGTCTGAGTTCTCAAAATGCCAAAATTTTAACTTTGTGGACATAAAAAAACTGATTTGTGTTAAAATATGAATGGTTATTTGTATTAACTTATGCTCAAAATGCACAAAAACCACAAGTCTAGTCACTTCATAAAGTTCTTGTTTTTTGGACTGAATGGTCAACATTTTAGTTGTTTTCTGAAGGCTATTTAGATTGTTAAATTTACTGTTAATATTTAACTGTCAACATCTGCTGTTCAATAAATCGGATTCATTAGATATAATAATAATAATAATAATAATAATAATAATAATAATAATAATGAATTCAATTTATAATGCACTTTTCATTAATAAAAATCCCAAAGTGCTATTTGAGGGGGAAAAAGAAGGAAACTAAATTAGTTTCAGCCACTGCTTTTTGTCAGTGCTTGTGACTCTTGTTACTTCCCTTTGTTTGTATGTTGTGCGTGGGTTTGATTGAAACCCGATCCAGCCAGGGAAGCTGTGTTTAGGGTGAGGTGGACTGGCCTTTTGTTACAGCCTGAGGGCTGTTTATTTGGGCGGTTTGGTTGGCTTCCCTGTAATCATCATCCAGCCCCACAGGATAGAAGGGATTAATGAATGTGTTGGAGGGGAAGTATGAGATGACTGTTTACCATTCTCAGAGGGGGGTGAGAAGGAATAGCACCAGAGACAAGAGAAGTCTGCCGTGCTTGCTCGTGCATCTGCATGCACAATGGAAGAATAAAAGCAAAACCTAAATGATATACTGTACACTGTATATATAATTTGTTACAATATGAAATAATGTGTTATTTTTTGATAGTCGTGAGAGGACACTAATCTATACGAAAAATAAAAATGTATTGATAAAAATTTAATAAGTTGGTTACCAAAAAATAAATAAAAAAAGACCAAAGACTGACCCTGCAGATCTTTTCCAGTTTAAATGTTTAGGTTCCTCTTACAACTGGTTCAATTTCAGTTCAGTTCAGTTTATTTATATAGCGCTAAATCACAACAGAAGTCGTTTCAAACCGAACAGAAACATTCACATATGTCTCGTTGAATCTTCACTTTGTCACAGTCTCAAAGTTTAAGGTTCTTTATTGTCATTTGTATCACATGTGGTACATGAGGTCAAGGTCCCAGTTACACCCAAAAATAGCAAAAAAGATTATAAAGTATAAAAATAAACAGTATACAGTACAAGGCTCTAAAAGTTACACTAAACTGTAATAATGTAAAAATAATATGATGTATTAAACAGCAGCCTGAACATGAATCTGTTGTGAGCAGATGAGTATGAATATGAATTTAGCAGCTTAAAGGCAAGACATGAGCATCATGGATAATCAGCAGCACAAATAAGTCACATATCAACAATTAAAGTGGCATTACAGTGATTTTCCTGGTTAGGGATTTAGGAGTCTAAAGGCTCGGATATAGTCGCACTTTGGTCCGCAAGCTGGAGCGCGCGGGCTGCGCGCGCACTCAGCCGTGCGGCTTCATGCGTTTATAGTTTCGCCGGCGGCGCATGGCAAAGTGCTGTTCTTTTACGGACCAGCAGGTGGCAGTACCCTCTAAAGCCTGTGCATATGTTGCAAGAAAGGTGTAGAAGAAGAAATCTACCGTAGAAGAAGAACTGTTTGAAATCACACAACAAAAACAAATGGCTTTCTGCTCGCTCGGGGAATTTAATAAATTTGTATCACATAAAAAACATTCCTCCATCTGTCGCAACGCCGTTTCCACGACCACAGCGGCGCAGACAGCTGCAGGCTCTGGCGTGACGAGCGTGAAGGCTGTCGGTGAGGTCCCTACCCGAGCTGTCAATCAATTTGGCGCGCGCGCTAGGCTTGTGGAGTTTCAAAAATTCGGAGGTGCGCGACACGCGCCAAACCGACGCGCAGGGCCAAAGCGCGGGGGCGGGGACTATGTGATTGCGCCACTTTGGCCACGCGCTCACTCGCGCCCTATGCGACGCGTCAACCATAAACCAGGCTTAACAGCTTCATGGTAGAAGCTGTTCCTCAGTCTAGTGGTTCTACACTTAACTTTCTGCCTGAGGGGAGCTGGGCAAAACAGAGGCTTTGGATGTTATCTGACCATTGAATGGACGTTATTACTTGTTATCATCCCCATAGGTTGCGTTCAGACTGTCTTTACTACCTTAAAAATATGTTGTTATCACTTATAATATGCAGCTTCGCCCGCATCTAATACTGGAAGCTTTTTGTTGTTAGTTTTATTTGACCCTTTTCCTAAATCTAACCTTACCCCAGACCCAGAGCACTGACCCTAAACTTAACGCTCTTACCCTTGAGCCTAAATCTAAGCAGACCTTAAACCTAACCCCCAGACCCCAAACCTAAGCCCCACACCCAGTACTCTTGACCTTAGAGAGGACAGGAAGTAGAAACAAATGAACACAGAATGGCAGGTCCAGGTGTACTTTCTATAGGAGGAAATACAAAAACATGTTAAGATAGAAATAATTAGAAAATGGTAGAACAAAGTAAAGACAGCAGCGAGATATGAAGTTCAGTGGAGAGTCTGATGTATGATCTGCTGGGAGAGGAAGGTTTATCTGACGGGTTGAAGTTCACTCAGAGTAAACGGACACTCCCCTGCCAGAAATCTTTAGAAGTGCCCATTTTTCCATATGCTTTACACAGACTTGTTTTGTATACAGTCAAAAACAAAAAAGATGGAAGATGTACACTTTTCTCCCAGGGTACAACTTGGACTTACATACCCTCTCGAGCTGAATATTGGAGCATGTGCACTTTTCTGAGGGTCTGAAAGGCACATACGTATATGTAATGTGAGTAAAGTAAAGTAGTAAAAATGTACATAAACGTAGTGAAATTTTTAATTTTTAGAGTACAATGTCAGTAACCTGTTTGGGTTTGAGTGAGATTATATTTTTAAGGTTTTCATTGACATTATTTCTCATCAATGGGTAAACAAATAAATATTGCGGAAACAAAATGTGTGAATGTGTTTTGTTTAATTTTTTTCTCAAAATGAATCAATAGTTCAAGATGCTGGCTCATATTTGTTCTAATTAGGTCATGTCCACGCTTGTCTTGTTCCTTCCACAGCAGGATGGCTTGAAACACGTCAATAAAGTGCTATTTGTACGACACAGTTTGTTGGCAGGCCTCAGACTGACGACGTCATTCAGATGAAAGACGAAACGTTTCTTCCAAGAAGAATCTGTCCAGATGACATGATTTTTATTTTTATTTGTTTACTTGGATAATTATTGGATTATCCACTGGATTATTACAAGCATTAATCACTGGATTTAACTGAGTTTACATGCTTTATTTTCTTGTTCGTTGTATCATAACCAGTTTGTGTATTAACGACTGTAAATGCATTATTTTCAGTATTTTATCATCTTAGGAAGGCTTGTTTCAGTCTCAGTGAACCCAGAATGCTAACAAAAGCAATGAAAAGCTTTTTGGTTCCTGCAGTATTTATTTTTATTTTCAAAGAAAGATTTGTAACAAACATTATAGAATGTATAATAAACTAAAATGACACATAATTTTCCTTTCCTGTTGAGTTTCGTCCTCAAGATAAATGCTCAGTGAGGCCTTGAGTATTTCTTTTGTTTTCATTGATATGTTGAAACGCAATAGACAAAAAAACGTTTGGAAATTTTTTGAAGTCTTTTGTTGGAACAAGGACATTTTTAAGAAGTACAGTAATGTTATGTTTATTCTTCTTGATCTTTATTAAAACTCTGTTTCTTGTAATGAAAACAATAAAGTGTCTTCAAAGCCTCTGGGGTTGTTAAAAGTGTCTTGCATTTATAACATGGTGGAATAAACTTGGATTTATAACGTTGTGTAAGAAACTTTTTTAAATGTGTACCGTAAGGAAAAAATGAATGAAAGAACAGCCTCTTTTAATTGTTATGCTTCAAGATTACATGACTGATCAGTTTTTGATTAAGTTCAAGTTGTGTTTATTTGTCACATGCAAGGTTAACACCAGGTTAACAGTACAATGAAATGCTTAGGATGAGAAAAAACGATTTGACTCGCTAAAAAACAAAACAAACAAAAGAACAAAACAAGAATTACTTTGTTTTAAAAGCATGCAATAAGTGTACAAAAATAAAGTAACAAAAAGTGAAAACGTAATTCTAATATTTTCAACGTCCAGACAGTTGAGGGATGCGGTTAAGCTGAAGAAGGAGTCCTATCGGGCCTTTTTGGCCTGTGGGACCCCGGAAGCAGTTGGTGGGTACCGGCAGTCCGAGCGGCATGCAGCTCAGGTGGTCACTGAGGCAAAAATATGGGTGTGGGAGGAGTTCGGAGAGGCTGTGGAGAATGACTTCCGTATGGCTTCGAGGCAATTCTGGTCCACCATCTGGTGTCTCGGGGGG
>JBBPBX010049480.1:0-25336 GCA_038048925.1 Garcialebias charrua
AGCTTGACACATTTATGTCTATAAAAATTCGAATTTTATTTCAAATAACTCCAACAGGATACAGACAGTATATGAACATGTTGTGATCACACTAGATTTTTTTGAACAATATCAGCTATGTGGTTTTTGATAGAATTGATAATATGTGATACAAAGTACAAGTGAGAAAATTAATGGAGGTAGCTTGACACATTTATGTCTATAACACATTGAATTTTATTTCAAATAACTCCAACAGGATACAGACAGTATATGAACATGTTGTGATCACACTAGATTTTTTTGAAAAATATCAGCTATGTGGTTTTTGATAGAATTGATAATATGTGATACAAAGTACAAGTGAGAAAATTAATGGAGGTAGCTTGACACATTTATGTCTATAACACATTGAATTTTATTTCAAATAACTCCAACAGGATACAGACAGTATATGAACATGTTGTGATCACACTAGATTTATTTGAAAAATATCAGCTATGTGGTTTTTGATAGAATTGATAGTATGTGACACAAAGTAGAAGGGAGAAAATTAATGGACGTAGCTTGACACATTTATGTCTATAAAAATTCGAATTTTATTTCAAATAACTCCAACAGGATACAGACAGTATATGAACATGTTGTGATCACACTGTGTTGTTTAAAAAAAAAAAAACAGTTTCTGGACTAAATTAATCACATTTTTCTTTTACAGTCAACAGAAGAAAATCGCCAGAATTCAACAACCTGTGTCATCTTCTGGAGGAAGACGTGAGACACCAGATGGAAATTTGTTACTTCTGTTTGTCACTTCAAACTTTTCCTATTAAACGTTATATTTTCTTAAGTGGTGTCCTCGAACATTCAATTTCCTAAACTTATTTTATAATGTGAAGTGTGTATTGTGTTTAAATCCATACTGGAAGTTAAGAGAACTTTCCATTTGCATTTGACCTTTAAAGAATCATAAGATAAAGATTATTAGAATCTGCTCAACCGTTATTACGTTATAAATTATTTGGTTCTAGGATGAAGTCATACAAAAAAAGTCAAAAATTAAAAGTGGCCAAAGTCCTTTGGACAGTTTAAAGTTAAAGAATTCACAGACCATCCATCTACCACCCAGCAGCAACTTTGCCAGGGAGACACTGGCAGTTTCAAAGATCACAGTGTGATGTTTTAAATCAACTTTATTTATAAAGCACATTTTAAAAACCACAAGGTCAACCAAAGTGCTGTACAATAACATAAAAGACAAGTTAATTAAAAACTATAAAAAGCATACAAAAATAAATACATATACCAGTCTTACTGCAGGTGTGTTAACATGCCATAAAAGATAAGATCACGTATTAAAAGCCAAGGAATAAATGTGTGTTTTTAAATAAGATTTAAAAAGTTTTGAGGACTGTCAGCAGCAACTGCTCAGCTGATCTGAGATCGGGGAGGGCAGGAAGGTTGAAGCAGCTCAGATAAATATGGTTTTGCAACTTTATCAAGCACCTTGTGCATAACTAAATAATAAAATATGCTTTAATACATCTTTATTCTAAAAATACTAAATTGGAAAATACATGGGTTTAAAGAAGGCAACAAGGTAGGATTATGAATTGGGTTTAAAGATTACAGCTCATGAGGTACTCATTATAGCATGACATCTCTTTCACAACATTCTGTCAAAGCCTTTATTGTGTTCTTCTTCTAGTGGTGGCTAGTACTGTAGTAAATAGCTTGAGGGAACACTACTGCCACCATGTGGTAAGACGAGTAGGATTCTGGACCCCGCCCACAGAAGGGGGACAAAAAAGCTGTGGAAACAGAACATAGATGTGACCCGACCCGAACTGAGCCGACCTGAGCCGATCCAACCCGAGCCGAGCCGAGCGGTGGAAAAGAGGCATTAGTCAGCACCAGAACTACAGAGCCTTAGCTCCAACACAACTCCCTTTCAGGAGCACTCACCAAATGGTCAGGGTGGACAGAGAACATCCCTGATCCCACAATCTGTTTTTACAGACTCCTTTCTGCATCAGAAGCTTTGCTTCTCCTCACCAAACCTCTGCTTCATGTAGCAAACCTCCGTTTTATGCAACAAACCTCCGTGCTCTTTAGACCTCAGCCTAAAGCTGGGTTTATACTAGCGTCGACATGTCTTTTACCTCCCGTTGAGTGAACCCAGAGCTGACGTGTGTCACCGACCGCATTGAGTGTTTATACCTCTTTAAGACGTGGGGATAATCCCTCCCTCTTCCCTCCCACTGCATACGTCACACGCACGTTGGCTGTTGCCGGAAAGAGGAATTAATTTCAACAGTTCACTATGAAGAAAATGTATTCGCAGGCGGCAAAAGAGATGCTTCTCAGGTTGGATGACGAGTCGGAGGACGAGGATGAAGAAAATGACCTTATATTAATGTTATTGACCACGGACATTGAAATACGACGCGAACGGCGTTGGCACGTTCGCCCGCTGAACAGGACCAGATCTACACAAGGCGAGTTTACAAGGCGACGTGCTGGTCTGAGCAGCCCAGTTCTCACCTCGTTCTACAGGTGTGCAGTGGAAAGCGTCCTGTGCTCCAGCATCAACGTGTGGCATGGAGGCTGCACAGTTGCAGAGAGGAAAGCTCTACAGAGAGTGGTGAAGGCTGCACAGAGGTCTGTCGGAGTCAGTCTCCCCACCATCACAGACATTTACACCTCCAGATGCAGGAAAAGAGCCACCTGCATCATGAAAGACCTCACTCACCCAGCACACTCACTCTTTGCCCCACTCCCCTCAGGACGGAGGTTGAGGAGCATCAAATGTAGAACCACTAGACTGAGGAACAGCTTCTACCCTGAGGCTGTTAGACTCATGAATAAATAAAAATAAAATAAAAATAAACACTGCAAAATATCACATCATGCTGATGCTGATCTGTTTTCTTGTTGCTGTGTTCATCTGTGTTCATCTGTGACCATCTGCTCATACAGACTCATGTTCGTGCTGCTGTTTATAATGATGTTTTTCCACTACATTAGGGCTTAGTGTATTACTAGTTGATGTTTTTCTTAGTTAATTCTAGATGTTATTACTGTTTTTCTCTTGCATTTGTTGTTGGATGTAACTGGGACCCCGTGTACATAATCTCGTTTTCATCACATATACCACATGCGGTGCAAATGACAATAAAGACTCTCTGACTCTTTAGCTTGTTGGTTCAGCAGATGCGGGAGATGGATGACGAGACATACTTTTCATATTTTTGAATGTCCGCTGCTCGTTTTGATGAACTTGCCCACCGGATCTCCCCTCACCTTTTTCATTCATTCAACCTTTATTTAGTCAGGTAAATCTTTTGAACCTCATGGGCTCATTTACGAAAGCGACCTGCTAAAACTAAAGAACAATGAACAGCAGTGATAGAATTTCATTAAACAATAAACAAACAAACAATAAACAATAGAAAACAAAAAGAGAGAAAAAAAACAAAAGATTTTTTTTTTTTTTTTTTTTAACAAAGTATCAAAAAACTAGCAAAACATTATAAGGTAGACGTATAAAATCAAAGACAGGAACAAATCTGCATTGGTTTTTGCCAGGATTCCAACAGATTCTGAAAACCATTTAGGGAGGTCAGGGTCGAGAGCTTCAGATCTTTTTGTAAGATATTCCATGAAGCAGGAGCAGAGTAGGAGAAGGCCCTTTTTCCAAGTTCAGTCCTCACTGACGGAACACTGCAGGTAATCATGTCCGTAGCACCTGCAGCACGCACCGACGCACAGCGCACCGGTCTCTGCCCCGGAGAGACTGGCTGTGACGCTGCAGGTCCTGGCTTCTGGGTGCTCATTCACTGCCATCGCTGCCAGTTATAAGCTGGGGAAGGCTACTGTATGCTCTGTACGCCCATATGGAGGTAAGATGCAATGTAATTAATGTCAGTACTGATGTTATATTTGCACTTTATTTTGTAATTTTATGAAACATATTACTGTAAGAACTACCGGTATCTAAAACAGTGGCGGGGTCACGTGCTGCGGGGTCACGTGCTGCGGTGTCACGTGCTGCGGTGTCATAGACCATATATGGACATCCAAACAAAAAACGCCCACAAACTTTGAACCAATCACACGCTGCGAGCCGCATCGTCGGCTTCGAGAGTTCTGTTTGGGGGCTATGTACACGACGCCTATGCACCGGGGGATCACAGCGGGTGTGCGGCCAAAAGTTGCGCAATGTTTGCTCACTCAACGGGGGGTAAAAGACAGCCGACGGGCCGACGGGCCAAGTATAACAAGGCCTTAAAGCTTTTAAAGGTGACGCAGCAGCTCTGCCTAATCAAGCCTGATTAGGACAAGCTGAGTAAAGAAAAGGTGCTTCTCAGCAGGATGCTGGAGTTACAGCAGACTGCAACCAAACATAAACACACCTCGTTAGGAGCACCCCAGGGTACATAACAATCACAAACTATTGACAAACATCCTGGAACACTCTGGTCTATCAAAACTTGCAGTCTCCTGGTTCACCAACTACCTAACTGACAGAACGCAGTCTGTTCATGTAGCCGGATCCTCCTCTACTTTCTTAGATGTTGTGAAAGGGGTGCCACAGGGTTCTGTCTTGGGTCCCATTCTTTTCTCCCTATACATCAACGATCTTTGCAGTGATCTGTCAAATGCCTCCCACCATTATTACGCAGATGACACCATCATCTATTGCTGTTCTTCCTCCCTCAGCCAAGCTTTCACCTCTCTTCAGGACGCTTTTAATATTATTCAGTCACGGCTGCAAAAACTTAGACTGGTCCTAAATGCCGACAAAAGCAAGTTCATGGTTCTTGCCAACAGAAAGCAGCAACCAGAGAACCCACCTCAAATTGGAACCCAAGAGGGAAAACAAATAGAAATGGTCTCCACCTACAAATATCTAGGTTTCAACATTGACACTGAACTGTCTTTTAAAACCCACATCTCCAAAATGGCCACTAAACTCAAACTGAAGCTAGGTTTCTTCTTCAGAAACAAATCCTGCTTCTCATGCAAAGCCAGGAGAACATTAGTAGCTGCAACATTCATGCCAATACTAGACTATGGTGACGTGCTGTACATGAGTGCTGCATCAAAATACCTACAGTCCTTAGACTCCATTTACCACGGTGCCCTTCGGTTCATTACTGACTCCAGTTATCGCACTCATCACTGTGAGCTTTACGTAAAATCTGGCTGGTCATCTCTCAGCACTCGCAGATACACTCACTGGATATCCTTCATCTACAAGACCCTCCTAAACCTAGTCCCGTCATACCTCACCTCCTTAATACAAACATCACACAGTCATTACTCCCTGCGCTCTAACGATTTAGTCCTCCTGTCAGTTCCTCCTGTCAGAACTGAACTAGGAAAAAGAGTTCAGCTTCGCCGTCCCCTCAGCCTGGAACAACTTACAGAAAGATCTGAAACTATCAACATTCATCTCTCCTGGATCCTTTATGTCAACCGTAGTAGAAAATGTCATCAAGAAACTTGACCATTGCAGATGTTTCTAAACATTACTTATCCAATATACATGTCATTGTTGATTATTTAACTGTATCTACTCAACCGATGTCTGTCTACTCGACCGATGTCTGTCTGTTTTTATATATACAGTATAATGCCTATAGAAGTCTGTCTTATCCTGATGGTTTTGTACAGTCAACATCTATTTATTCTAATTTTAGTTTTCTTTATTTTCTTTTTGATAAATGCAAATGCTTATTGTCAATTACCATGTGACGTGTGCTGCTGACCACTTGACCAGTTCACCCTTGTAAAAGAGATCTCAATCTTAACGTGCTCTACCTGGTAAAATAAAGGTGATTGATTGATATAATAATTAAATAAAGACATCACTCATCACTTCTTGCGGCTATGTTGCCTGATAAAACTTCCCGGTGACATCCGTTAGCCGCCGCCATGTTACTCTCCAGGAGTGGAGAACAGTGGGCTACAGCTAGCATCGCTTTAGCAGACCCTAAAATGACGCTAACAGCCGATGTGCACTTTTTGTAGCTTTTCGTGCAAAAACAACGCCACAAGGAACCGTTTTCTTCCTGGTCGCGGTTTTAAATAAATAAATAAAGACATCACTCACCACTTCTTGTGGCTATGTTGCCTGGAAAACTTTCCCGGTGACATCTGTTAGCCGCCGCCATAGTATTTTTCCGCCACGGAGAAAAAACCTCCTCGACATTAGCCCGTAGCTTGTTAGCCTGAAAGGGCTGCTCGTCTGTCTCTTCTGGAAGAAGGAGCTCACAGGGTCGGCAGCGGGAGGTGAGGCGGGTGGTGTCGGAGCTGAACGATGACTTTCTTCTTTAAACAGTGCTCGCTGGATGAAGAAAAATGGGGAGCCGATTTTCCCACATCACCGTAATTTATACGGACGGGGTGGGCCCACAGCGGGTGGGCGTGGACTAAAGTTTTTCAGTGCGCGCTGACGCGCGGGGGGAAACCCAATAGCGATTGGCCTAAAGGGCATAGCTTATACGAAATAGAACTTAAAGAATTCACCACTGTTTGTTTGTCAAATCTTCATATAACTATTCACATTACTCACCAATTCATGCAGTTTTATTTTTACATTTTTGCAACCATCAATTTTTTTTCAATGTTTCTATTTATGCTGAAAGTGCTATAGCTAGCTCCTGCTGGTAAAGAACCACATACACCTGAGAAACGTTGAACCGTGAAGCTCTAACAGGAAATGCAGAAACTGACAGTTTTAAAATAGATCTACAGCAGGTAAAATATTTATAACTTGTACACAGAACACTGCATTACAGTGGATGAACTATCCCTTTAAGTGTTGCTGTTTCGCTTCTGTGAGAGAAATTGATTCACGGAGACCGTCCCCACAAGACCCAGAACCTTAAGGATCTGGTGAACAGTCTAACAGTGTCCTCTCCACACAGAGGGAACCCTGTTTCCGTACGGTGCTCCAACAGCAGATAAAGAAGTCCATTTGGACTCAGAAGATGGAAGTTCTCCATTCATCTGGCCTCCGGTTGGCTTTCCTTTCTTGGGGAAATCTTACGACAGTATTTCTGTGAGTTTCAACAACAAACAGGATAAAAGGATCAGCTGTTTACGTTTCCTTTAATTGAAACACTTCCTGAACAGCTGATATATTTACAGTAAATTCATAATGAATTCATCTGTATAATGAAACTTCTGATGCGTCTTCTCTGGTTTTAGTTTTCGGACAATGGCCTGGTCCAGTTTCAGACCCTGTCAGAGAACGAGCAGTACCTGCTCCCCTCTCCCTCTGCCAGCGGGTTCCCTGACGACCCGAAGGTCTCGCTGCTGGCCGTGTTCTGGGACGACGCTGACCTCACACTGGGCAATGGGAAGCTGCACTATCAGGTTAACTATAGCTCAAATGATTTCTGGAGGGAAAATCAGTCTGTTTTTTTAATTTAAAGTAATTGAATTATGTTTTGAATTCAATTCAGTTTATTTCTAAAACTCCAAGTCACAACAGAATAGTCTCAGGGCACTGAACAGAAACATTCATATATAAAAATAATAATTTAACAGAAACATTCATATATAAAATAATAATTTAACAGAAACATTCATATATAAAATAATAATTTAACAGAAACATTCATATATAAAATAATAATTTAACAGAAACATTCATATATAAAATAATAATTTAACAGAAACATTCATATATAAAATAATAATTTAACAGAAACATTCATATATAAAATAATAATTTAACAGAAACATTCATATATAAAATAATAATTTAACAGAAACATTCATATATAAAATAATAATTTAACAGAAACATTCATATATAAAATAATAATTTAACAGAAACATTCATATATAAAATAATAATTTAACAGAAACATTCATATATAAAATAATAATTTAACAGAAACATTCATATATAAAATAATAATTTAACAGAAACATTCATATATAAAATAATAATTTAACAGAAACATTCATATATAAAATAATAATTTAACAGAAACATTCATATATAAAATAATAATTTAACAGAAACATTCATATATAAAATAATAATTTAACATTATTTATGTGAGGAGCAGACTGCTTTGAATTTAACTCCATCACAGAACTCTCATCTTGAACAATGTCAATGTCAATTTATTTATACAGTACATAAAAACAATGAAAGCTGACCAAAGTGCTTTACAGTTTAAACAGATTTAAAAAGAGTAAAATGCATCTAGTGCCACTGAAACATAATAAAGTTATCAGTAAATACACAACAATAAAATTTGCTCAAAATTTGTTCTCAGACTCTGCGAGGATCAAACACCAAGTAAAACAGATGAGACTTGAGCAAATATTTAAAAGTGTCAACAGTCTGAGCGCTCTTTAAATTCTCAAGTAAACTGTTCCACAGTTTTGGACCAGCAACCACAAAAGCCCGATCACCTCTGGATTTCATTTTGGATCTGGGGACATCTAAGAGAAACTGGTTGGTAGACCGGAGTGCTCTTACAGGAGTGTAGATATTAATAAGATCACATAAATATGATGGGGCCAGACCCTTTAAGATTTTAAAAACAAGCAATAAAATCTTAAAATCAATCCGATAGTGGACAGGGGTTATGTGTTCATATTTTTTAGTTGAAGTTAAAAGACGAGCTGCTGCGTTCTGGACAGATTGTAAACGATGCAAAGATGATTTGTCTAAACCAACATACAGTGAATTACAATAGTCCAAGCGAGAAGTAATAAAAGCGTGAATCACCTTTTCAAGGTCTCTGAAAGAGAGACAAGACTTCACCTTGGCAATGAGTCTTAACTGGAAGAAACCGGGTTTAACTACAGCATTTATCTGTCTAATTTAAAAGCACTGTCAAAACAAGCATGAAGGCGACAGTGGAAAGAAAAAACTCCCTCATGAGGAAGAAACCTTTAGCAGAACCAGGTTCAGGACAAGTGGCCATCTGCTTCGACCGGCTGGGTTTGGTAGGAACAGATACACAATGGCAGGTCAAGAATCACATGTTAAGATAGAAATAGTATCAAGTGAAAACTATTTAATTTTAACAATTCATTTAAGAAATGAGGTCAATTTGTCCTCTAGTAGTCTAAGTCTATAGCAGCATAACAAGACAACACTAACTATAGGATTTATGAAAAAGTAAAGTGTTAATCCCAGTCTTCAAACTGGACAATGTGTCAGCCTCATGGACACAAACTGGAAGTTGGTTCCACAAGAGAGGAGCCTGACAACTGAAAGATCTTCCTCCATTCTGCTGCTGGAAACTCTAGGAACCACAAGTAAACCTGCAGTCTGACAGTGAAGTGCTCTGTTAGCAAAATATGGAACAATAAGATCTGTAATATAAGATGGAGCTAGGTTGTTGAGGGCTTTGTAGGTTAGAAGTAAGATTTTGAATTCAGTTCTGGATTTGACAGGGAGCCAGTGGAGAGAAACTAAAACTGGAGAGAGATGATCTCTCCCAGTAACTCCAGTTAAGACTCTGGCAGCAGCATGTTGGATCAACTGAAGACTTTTTAAAGAACTATTTGGACACCCAGATAACAAACCATTGCAATAGTCCAGTCTAGACGTGACAAATGCATGAACCAGTTTTTCTGCATCATTTTTACATGTTTCTAATTTTAGTGATATTACGTAGGTGGAAGAAGGAGGTTCTAGTAACATTTTTAATGTGGGGGATATAAGACATGTCCTGATCAAAAATAACACAAAGATTTTTAACTTTAGAGCTGGAGGCAGATTAATGTCATCCAAGGAGGAGAAAGACTGAAACATTTATTCCTAAACCCGATAATTCTCAATCAGTTCATCTGGACAGTTTCTTTTTAGTAGAAATGTTTCACCCTCACTCCAGAGGGCTTCATCAGTCCTAAAATGTTCAGGTCCAAAAACTAAAACCTCAGACTTTGTGTTCAAAAGCAGAATACTAGGGGTCATCCACATTCTTATGTCTTTAAGACATGATTGTAGTCTAAGTAACTGATTGGATTCATTGGGTTTAATGGACAAATATAACAGTGTATCATCAGCATAACAATTAAAATCTATCCCATGCAGTTTAATAACTTTACCTAATGGAAGCATATACAAGGTAGAGCATTGGTCCAAGCACTGAACCTTGAGGAACTCCATGAAAATTCATTATTTCCATTTACAAACTGGAATCTATCAGATAGATATAATTTAAATACATTTAGAACTGTTCCTGTAATTCCAACTTCATATTCAAGTCTCTGTAGTAAAATATTATGATCAACTGTATCAAATGCAGCACTGAGGTCTAACAGGACCAGAGGAGACACCTGTCCATTGTCAGAGGTCATGAGAATATAATTAACTTTCACCAGTGCAGAGTCAGTGCTGTGATCTCTAAACCCTGACTGAAACTCTTCAAACAGATTATTTCTTTGTAGATGTTCACGTAACTGACCTGCAACTATTTTCTCTAGAATTCTTTTAGATTAAATATTAGACATAAATGAATTATTTTGTTTTCTTCTTTCAGGAGTATCATAAAGCAGACTCGTCAGACGTTTACTCCCAGGTCATTTTTAATCGAACAGCAGATGAAGTGACAAAGTTTGAGGTCCTGAATAAAAGGTCTGCGTTCTCCCCGGCCTGGATCCTCAAGATCACCTGGGACAACGTGATGCCCGTTTCCTTCCAGAACATCAACCTATCACAGGTTACTCTGGGTTTTTCTTCTTGACTGTGTGGGACTGGAACAAACTCCACTGATAAAGTGCATTAAGCTCTCAGTACATACATCTACAGAGGTCCACCTCCGTCCTGAACGCTGTTAGAGGAGTGATGGAGCAGCTGGGTTTGATGTTTGCTTGTTAAGACCCAGCTCTTGCATGACATGCATTGTTAATTCCTATAATATCCACATATGATGCCACTGCTCCACCTGGGTGTATCCCAGGTGTGATGGGTAAGATGCGAGAGCCAATTTCGTCTTTCTATGGGAACATACAACGATGACAACACACAGTACTTTATTAATATTATTATTATTATTATTATGTGGATGCCAGGTCCTAGGAGGTTGACCCTTCCTGGTCCTGATCGGTCCTGGTCTTGAGCTTTTGGTGCCACTTGGGGCAGGATTGTCCTTCAGGACTTTTCATTCAACCTTTAGTTCTACAGGCTAATCCCACATTTACAAGAAAGACCTGATTTTAACAAAGAGTGATGACAACACTGGACAAAGACAACAATAGACAATCATAAAGGAAGCATATAAATTGAGAAGACCAAATGAAAGAAAATGGTTTTAAAAAATGAAACATGAACAGTAAGGTGATGTCAAATACTAAAACAGGAACAGGACTTGAATCCTGAAAGCAGATTCTTCTGCTGACCTCTGTAATCCTTTCTGATTGTGAGGTTCTCTGTGAAGAGCATACTAAAACATGACATGAACCTTTTATTTTTGTTGCTTTTTGCTACAATCAAATGTTTTTTGTTTGACTTTTTAGACCAACACTTTCCAGTGCATCCTGACCACGGATGGAGTGCGCTCCTTTGCCCTCCTCCGATACGGGGCTATGAAATGGGGGCCTGGCCTGAGGCTGCACCACGATGCCCTTGTTGGATACACAGATGGGATCTTCTCTTTCACGGAGACCACCGTCCCTCCAGAAAACCTGTTTGGGCCTGGGGGCAGGTACAGACCTCAGGAAGTGAAAGGAACTCTGGGGAAATTAGGTCAGCTGGTGTATAATCTGAGTGGGCAGGAAGGCGCCGACAGCAGTCCTCGAATCAAGTGCCAGGCATGGGCGCTGAAGGAGCCGAAGCCTTCTGGGTGGATGGTGGGGGTGTCTTCCTGTCCCTGCACACTGTCCCAGGGCTTGGCAGACTTGTCATTCTTACAAGACACCACTGATCCAGGTCCAACGCTGAAGAAGCTGAGGGATCAGCGATGGGGTGGCTCCACAGGATATTTCTTCAGGTCGCTTCTATCCAACAGTTACGGTGCAGGAAAGATGTGTGTGTACGAACCCGATGGTGCCCTGCTGGCTGGCTTCAACGAACGCTACTTCAGTGAATACAACACACAGAAATATATCGGTAATACCTTCACCTTTTAGTCAAATATGTCAGGAAACTAATAAATAATGGGATTCATATATTTCTCCCAGAACTCTGGCTTCCTCCCACAGACCAAAAACCTCCAGGTCAGGTTTTAAAAGACGTTGCGTTTCCATCCGGGAGGCTTTAGCAATTAAACATTTTATTTATTGATAAAGCTGTTCAGATGGGAAGTAAAACATCTGCAGCTCCAGAGCAGAAGTCCAGCTGTTTGTTTTGAACATGTGGATCGATCATGACTTGGATGACTGGATCTCCTCCAGCATCCAGGTCAGGTTCATCATCAACTCCCGAGCTGTGAGTGAGAGTGAAGGTGTGTTTCATTTGTCTCTATGTGTCCCTGTAATGAGACATGAGACATGTCCAGGTGTCCCCCACCTGACAAAATGACAGCTGGAGTAGACACCAGCTCCCTCATGACCTGTAAAGAAGAAAGTGGGTATAAAAATGGATGGATGGGATCAGTAAACAACAACAATCGATATCTGTGTGTTAGCAAGAACAAAGGATGCGTGTCTTTTTCTTCAGTCTGTCCAGTTTTGATCTCACCGTGTTTCCATACGACCGTGTTTCCATACGACAGTGTTTCCATGCGACAGTGTTTCCATGCGACCTTGTTTCCATACGACATGTTTCCATACAACAGTGTTTCCATACGACCGTGTTTCCATACGACATGTTTCCATACAACAGTGTTTCCATACGACCGTGTTTCCATACGACAGTGTTTCCATGCGACAGTGTTTCCATGCGACCTTGTTTCCATACGACGTGTTTCCATACAACAGTGTTTCCATACGACCGTGTTTCCATACGACATGTTTCCATACAACAGTGTTTCCATACGACCGTGTTTCCATACGACATGTTTCCATACAACAGTGTTTCCATACGACCGTGTTTCCATACGACAGTGTTTCCATGCGACAGTGTTTCCATGCGACCGTGTTTCCATACGACGTGTTTCCATACAACAGTGTTTCCATGCGACCGTGTTTCCATACGACGTGTTTCCATACGACAGTGTTTCCATGCGACCTTGTTTCCATACGACGTGTTTCCATACAACAGTGTTTCCATGCGACCGTGTTTCCATACGACGTGTTTCCATGCGACAGTGTTTCCATGCGACCTTGTTTCCATACGACGTGTTTCCATACGACGTGTTTCCATACAACAGTGTTTCCATGCGACCGTGTTTCCATACGACAGTGTTTCCATACGACAGTGTTTCCATACGACGTGTTTCCATACAACAGTGTTTCCATACGACAGTGTTTCCATGCGACAGTGTTTCCATGCGACCTTGTTTCCATACGACGTGTTTCCATACAACAGTGTTTCCATGCGACCGTGTTTCCATACGACGTGTTTCCATACGACAGTGTTTCCATACGACAGTGTTTCCATACGACAGTGTTTCCATACGACGTGTTTCCATACGACCGTGTTTCCATACGACAGTGTTTCCATGCGACAGTGTTTCCATGCGACCTTGTTTCCATACGACGTGTTTCCATACAACAGTGTTTCCATGCGACCGTGTTTCCATACAACGTGTTTCCATACGACGTGTTTCCATACGACGTGTTTCCATACGACGTGTTTCCATACAACGTGTTTCCATACGACGTGTTTCCATACGACGTGTTTCCATACGACGTGTTTCCATACGACGTGTTTCCATACGACGTGTTTCCATACGACGTGTTTCCATACGACAGTGTTTCATACGACGTGTTTCCATACGACCGTGTTTCCATACGACGTGTTTCCATACGACGTGTTTCCATACAACGTGTTTCCATACGACGTGTTTCCATACGACGTGTTTCCATACAACGTGTTTCCATACGACGTGTTTCCATACGACGTGTTTCCATACGACGTGTTTCCATACGACGTGTTTCCATACGACGTGTTTCCATACGACGTGTTTCCATACGACAGTGTTTCATTAGACGTGTTTCCATACGACGTGTTTCCATACGACGTGTTTCCATACGACGTGTTTCCATACAACGTGTTTCCATACGACGTGTTTCCATACGACAGTGTTTCCATACGACGTGTTTCCATACAACGTGTTTCCATACGACGTGTTTCCATACGACGTGTTTCCATACAACGTGTTTCCATACGACGTGTTTCCATACGACGTGTTTCCATACGACGTGTTTCCATACAACGTGTTTCCATACGACCGTGTTTCCATACGACAGTGTTTCCATACGACGTGTTTCCATACGACGTGTTTCCATACGACGTGTTTCCATACGACGTGTTTCCATACGACGTGTTTCCATACGACAGTGTTTCCATACGACGTGTTTCCATACGACAGTGTTTCCATACGACGTGTTTCCATACGACAGTGTTTCCATACGACAGTGTTTCCATACGACAGTGTTTCCATACGACAGTGTTTCCATACGACAGTGTTTCCATACGACGTGTTTCCATACAACAGTGTTTCCATACGACGTGTTTCCATACGACAGTGTTTCCATACGACAGTGTTTCCATACGACAGTGTTTCCATACGACAGTGTTTCCATACGACAGTGTTTCCATACGACGTGTTTCCATACAACAGTGTTTCCATACGACAGTGTTTCCATACGACAGTGTTTCCATACGACAGTGTTTCCATACGACAGTGTTTCCATACGACCATGTTTCCATACGACGTGTTTCCATACGACGTGTTTCCATACGACGTATCTCTCGGATCTGATACACCCATATGTCCCTCCACGTGCTTTGAGGTCAGAGGATCAGGTACTCTTAATAGTTCCAGAAACTCGCCTTAAGCGCAGAGGTGACAGGGCGTTCTCTGTAGCAGGCCCAAGACTCTGGAACGAGTTACCGCTGCTCATCAAACAGGCCCCCTCCCTCTCGGTTTTCAAATCCCGGTTAAAAACTCACTACTACTCCATTGCTTTCAATGCCAGCTGATTTGTATTGGATCGTTTTATTTATGATCTGCAATGTTTTTATGTTTTTCGTGTTGTACTTCATTGTCTGTGTTGCCTGTTGCGTGTTTGTTTGTCCAGCACTTTGGTGTGGACTTGTTCCTGTTTAAAGTGCTTTATAAATAAAATAGTATGGTATGGTAAATGGTATGGTGTTTCATGAAAGCTCTCCCTGCAGATGAAGATCTCCTGCCATTCCAGTGGTGCTGCATCGATTCTGCTCTGTGCCAGCTGTACCTCAACAAGAGGCCGATGGATAACTGCCAGAGTTCCAGCTGGAACGGCCCTGGTGGCTCATCGCTGTCCAAGAGAGTGCCTCAGGGCATGGGTGAGGACCCCTCTCATTTACAAATGTTTAAAACTAGAAGGTTTATGAGGTTTTCTGGTTAATGGCAGTGCTCCTGCAGAGTTGGCTCTGTTTGACTATTATTGGGCAATTTTATGTCCTCTATTTTTGACCTCAAGTGATGTAAGTCATTTTTACATAGCATACTGTTTCCTGGTCAATATTCCACCAAAGTTGACTAAAGGAGGAAGTTCAATCCATCCTCACCTGCAGCCAGTTTCTCGTGATGAACCCTCCACCTGTGGGTCCTCTCCTTCGCTGCAAGCGGCTGCAGCCCGCCCGGGCCGCCACACTTAGTGAAGGTGACGCTCTCAAAGCCGAGCTGCTCTCTGGGAGGACGTTGCTGTCGCACTTACAGTTTCATGCATTACATCCGAGCTGCTCTCCTTCAAAAAGGAATTGTCTTCTAGTCTGTCCACGGTGCAGGAGCGTTTCACTGAAAGTTACTGTTGCTGAGATGGAGGAATCCCACTCCACGTGTACGATGATGTCATCACCCTGCAGAGCAGAGTAGACTAACTGAAGCTGTGTTAGAGGACAGATGTGATGATTTGGAGTCCCAGTCCTGGAGTCCAAACATCTGCATCGTTGGTGTCCTGGAGGTTGATCTGTTGTCGGCGTCCACGGCTGCCGTCTCCCGCTTGTTAAAAAAGGCCGTCGACTTCACAGACGAGCCGCTGCTGGATCGTGCACGTATTCCAGCTCCTAAAGCCAAGGCAGGTGAGCGGCCTCGTGCCATCGTAGCTGCATTACCACACTGACCGAGTCAAAATCCTGTCGAGGGCGAGGGAGCGTCAGTGAATCAAGGTGAACAAGATGACCATCCCCGTCTTCCCCCATTACACCGACGGCCGGAGTGCGTGCTGCCTTCATGGGCTGCCGCTGCCAGCTCCGAGGTGTAGAGGGGGTCTGGTTCGGCCTGCTCCATCTCTCAGGGGGGTGACAAGGGACTTCACTTCTCTGGAGGAGGCCAAAACTTACATAACCAAGTAAGAGAGATATATTCAGGAGAATTGACATTTCTGGTTAATACTTCATGTTTGAAGTACAGTAGTCCTTCATTTAGTGCAGGGGATCCGTACCCTGAAGACCCACGATAAGTAAAACACTGCGAAGTAGGGATAGCAGTACAAGTAGTAAGTAGCAGTTTAATTTATTATTTATATAAACATATATTAATGCATTTTAAAACCCTTCCCACAGGCAGTGCAATGTGTATGGTGAAAAATACGGTACTTAAAAGCAAATGCTACCCCATAAATTCTTTAGCTTTAGGACTCAGATAATCTGACATTACTTTTAATTACTTTTAATCTTAGCCCCTCAGGGTTTAGGAACTTGGGAATTAATATCACACGGACTTTACCTTCGATGTTTTCAAACTATTTTTCCCCCAGGTCTCACAAACTGCATCAGATCTCCAGAGGTGGAACTCTCTCCCTCTATCATTAATAATAATAATAATAATAACTTTTATTTATAACGCACTTTACATTAAACAAATCTCAAAGTGCTACAATGAACATTAAATAAAATCAAGATAAAAATCAACCATAAATGCAACTAAGAGGAGGAACAACCAAGAGGACAGTGCCTCACAGATGATTGCATAAAAAAAAATCACAAAATGCAGATAAAATACTCAAAAAACTGGGTGCAATAAAAAACAAAAGCACAATAAATTAATTAAAAAACTGGATAAAAAGAAAGGTTTTAAGACCTTTTTTAAAACATGTCACGGTCTGTGGGGCCCTCAGATATGAGGGCAGGGCGTTCCACAGCCGAGGGGCAGCGCAGGAGAAAGCCCGGTCTCCCGTTGTGCGAGACCGAGACCTGGGAGTGAGAAGAAGATGAGTGTTGGAAGAGCGGAGAGTGTGGTAATGGTAGTAATGGTAGGATTAATGTTATTAAATGAATGTACTACCCAGATTCCTCTTTTTATTTCAATGTATCTCTCTATTTTTGAGTAAACCGTTTTTTAAATCTTTAGACCAGATGGTCTGTTCTTTCTTGTGGAGTGGAAGTAATGTCACTCATACATGGATCACTGGTGACAACTGAGTCTGACTCATCTGGAGCATGAAGTAGGTGCTGAACTGTCTGAATCATGGTGGGATGAGGTGATTCTCAGCACACGTGGTTCAAATACACCATAGATTACAGTTTATACAGTTTAAAGTAATAAACAGAGTCCACTTTTCAAAACCCCGTTTATCTAAAATCTTTCCCTCAACTTTAGACCAGTGTGACATTTGTCAGACCTCACCTTCACTGCCGCCTCTGATCAAATGAACTTGGACTCCCTCCAGCCCTACCTCAAACTCTGTGAGAAACCTTGGGGTGGTTTTTGACTCGGACCTTAAGTTCAATAAACAAATCAGTTCTGTCCTGCAGAAAAGCTTCTTCCAACTGCAGCAGGCAGCTAAACTCAAGCCAGTGTTGTCCAGACCGGACCTGGAGACACCAGTCCATGCTTTCACCACAACCCACCTGGATTATTGCAATGCACTGTATGCTGGGATCAGCCAGGCCTCCTTCTCACGTCTCCAGCTCGTGCAAAATGTAGCAGCTCGGCTTTTAACTGGTACACGTAGGTCTGAGCACATTACATCAACAGATTGAGAGCTCTGTTTGGTATTTCTGGCACTGTTTTAAACTGGTTTAAGTCTTATTTGTCTGATAGGTCTTTTACTGTTTTTATGAACAATGTTCACTCAAATGTTTCTGAGCTGTCCTATGGGGTGCCCCAGGGTTCAGTTTTGGGCCCACTCTTATTTTTACTGTACATTCGCCCATTGAGTTTTATTTTCGATCGCTACAGTAACGTCTCATACCATGTCTATGCAGACGATATTCAAATCTACTGTTCCTTTCGATTGTCTGAATTTTACAAATTGACCGAACTCAGTAACTGCCTATCTGACATTAAAATTTGGCTTAATGACAACCACTTGCAGTTAAATGCTGCTAAGACTGAAACACTTATCGTTGCTCCAGATGATAAAATCTTGGAAATAAGGAAGCATCTTGGGTTCTTAAATCCTTCGAACAAAAACAACCTTAGATATCTGGGTGTTCTCTTTGACAGCTCTCTGTCAATGGACAGTCATTGTAAACTGTTAGTTCGCAACTGTTTTTATCATGTTTCCATCATCATGGGGCGTCCGTGGTGTAGTGGTAGTGGCAGTCGTCCCCCGATTTAAATGTGAAACATCAATGTGTCATTTCTGCAAGTGAAAAGGTGTCAAAGTTCAGCTAAAATGTCAAACTGACTTACACTGAAATTGTTTTTGTCGAGTTTAAGCTAAAACTCACATCTAGCGTCTGAAAGTCTCTCACTCAGATACTTTTCCTAAACAATTTCCTTCTCTGCGCTGAATTTCACCTTGAATAGTGATAACAAGTGGACCAATGAAAAAGAGACAAGTTTCTCTCCTCTCTAATTCTCTTTTAAGTTCTAACTTTTGCGGAAACGCTTCAGAGTTTGGGGGAACTTCAAAGAGATGTGAACCTTTCCCAAAGAGCTGGGGTACGTTTGGTCAAGAGCTAACGACCTTCGTCTTCAGCTAAGGACTGATAACAGGCTGTTATGAGTCCACTTCGAATGAGCGTAAGCTCAAACTTTGTTATTCCTTCCTGGAATAAATTATCTTGAGCCAAAAAGCCACGACTGCCACGGCTTCTGCCGACGAAAGCGAGTATCACCGACACCGACAAGGTAAACACGTGTGGAGTCCAGCTTGGACTTGCGGGACCGACGACTCGTCAGTCCAAAGCTGATCACAGCTCTTTACCAGAACCGAGGCGGACGTCTTAAGGTAAAGGAGCCGCTGTTTGCTTGCTGGAGGTGTGATGATATCTTAGCTGGACGCGTACGGAAGAGTGTCATCTGGTTTCATAAATGCAAGATAAACTTCCTCTCTTAACCTCCCAATTCTTCTTAAATCTTTCCTCCTCTCTTTTCCCTCAATTCTAAGCTGGAAACTATTTTAAGCTAAAGAGCCCACAGACTAAATATGTTAACATCCAGTATTGAAGTCTGTTGTGTTGAATTTAAGTGTGCTGACGTATTAAATTGAAAGAAAGTGAAATCATGTCAATCAAGTGTAATGGTGTTGATTTTAGTTGATTTATTTTAAATAAATGGTAGTGTCGCCTGGCATACCAAACTAAGTCAATGTCCATTGTCACTCTATAGCTCTGTTTATTTATCCATCATAAAGATCACAGAAATATTGGGTAAACTGAAAAAGAAAAGAATCCGTGAAATTACTATTCAATCTGAATAAGTAAATTAATTAAGGTAAAGAGGTCAGTATTAAAACTGACCCTTCCCTAATACTACATATTGGTAGGCCCTCGTACGTGTTTTCTGAAAGATTATTGATAAATCTGTGGTCTCTCATGAACTGTAACGTCATGTTTGCATATTAGGATCCAAGTTTTAGAGTCAGAGTCAGAGTCAGAGAGTCTTTATTGTCATTTGCACCGCATGTGGTACATGAGATGAAAACGAGATTATGTACACGAGGTCCCAGTTACATCCAACAACAAATGAAAGAGAAAAACAGTAATAACATCGAGAACTAACTAAGAAAAACATCAACTAGTAATACACTAAGCCTAATATAGTGGGAATAAACAGCAGCACGAACATGAGTTTGTATGAGCAGATGGTCACAGATGGTCACAGATGAACACAGCAACAAGAAAACATATCAGCATCACCATGATGTGATATTTTGCAGTGTTTATTTTAATTTTATTTTTATTTATTCATGAGTCTAACAGCCTCAGGGTAGAAGCTGTTCCTCAGTCTAGTGGTTCTACACTTGATGCTCCTCAACCTCCGTCCTGAGGGGAGTGGGGCAAAGAGTGAGTGTGCTGGATGAGTGAGGTCTTTCATGATACAGGTGGCTCTTTTCCTGCATTTTCCTTTAAACTCTAAGGATAATAATTTTGGCTGGAAGTGTCAAGACAGGCAGATTCTGAATGTTTTTATCATTTGAAGCTGTGAGATTATTATCGTTTCAACTCTGTTACACGCTGTTGGAAGCATTCAGGTGAAGTTTTGTCAGCCCGTGGTCTGTGGGGGTTCTGGTTCCGATCCAGTTCACGCACGGACTCCTGTACAACGCTTTGTTGAAATGACCGCCGAGTCATAGAACCTGAAAAGCTACTTTAACATCTACAAGATTGCTGTGCTGGTATTTTACATGTTAGAGCAGGTCAAAGAAGCATATAACTGTTAGAACGGTGTCGGATAGTGGTTCTGAAACCCGAGTTCTGCTCCTTTAAAGTGGACGGAACCGACCTTGACGCGCTCCGAGAGAGTCCGTGTTTGTTCAACAGCTGCAGTGCTGGGTTACTAAGCGTAGCTAAGTCGTGCCTGTTTTAAATGTGATTGCCACGTTTCAGAATTTTGGGGAGTTAATTCGAAGCGTTTGAGTTGGTTACGAGTCTATAAAGTTGTGTTCTGTTGTGCTAAGCTAACGTTAAAGAGCTACGTGTCCCAGTCCCACACGTTTTGTTTATGAGCTGTGACTGGATGAACGAGAGCTGTGAACTGTCAATCACTCTCGTAGCGAGCGTTGATTCGCTGTAGTGGGAACGCACGCCGTTGCGACCAACCCACTTTGTCGTCATTTCCGGTACTGCATTGGGCGAAGGTAAGAAAACTTCATTTACCATGAACGCTTGGGAATGAACTACAAACGCTGTGATTGATTGGTTGACGTCACGTATCTGTTTAGCGAGCTCCGCCTCGCTCAACGGAAGCTGGTGACGCGCTGCGTCGACCCGCCTACTTGTGTCGTCATTTCCAGGTGCACTTCGGGTGACAAGCAGTTCACACACTCACAGGACAAACTGAGATTTCACTGAGAGTTTAAACACTCATTTAAAGCCATCTAAACTGTCTAACAACATAGATTTGTCTCTGACAAGAACGTGGTTCGAGCGTTTATCACTGACACACTAGAAACTAATTCTGAAAAGGTTGTTTTTAGTTTAAATACTGAATAAACAAAATCAGTCTCTTCGTGATAACATTAAGTCTCGAAGCTGCCCCCTGTTGGTTAAAAGACGTTGACAGATGAGTTTTCTCAAAAACATCATAAAAAAGTCAGCATTTTTATGGTGAAATTACCAGCTTTAAAAAATTGTTCTGTACACAAACAAAAATTCCTGTTTATTTTAAATAAAAATTTTAGAATAACAGAGGTACAGACAAACAATTGATGCTTGTTTTAAATACTGAAGAGATTTAAAATAACACTCAAAAAGTATTCTTTTATTTGATTTTCAAATTAAATATATGAAAAATGATGGAGAACAGAGCGTTTCCACATTAAGCTCTTCACATCTCTGAATTTTAAACAGAATTGGTGTGCACAACTGCACACTTTTAGTTAAAATTGGCATTTTTAACGTTTTTCTGTGCACAATCATTACTGTACTGTTATGCTGAGCGCACGAACACTCGTTTATTTTAAATAAAAAATTGTTTAAAATAACGAACAGAACGTCCTTTTTCACTCCTGATAACTGTCAAATGCAGTACAAAATCAGTTTCACTGAGACTGCAAGACATCTTTTTAAAGGCATGCTCAAGCAGCATCCTGTCACATTTTAGTGAAGTCATTGCATTTAAGTCAGCCCTCTTTTATAAGCGTTTGAGTAAGAAAAAACGGAAATCAGGCTGCTTGGGTTAGTTAGTAACTGTTGTTTGAACGTCAGTTCTATTTTAAAGTTAACACTGCAAGAGTGCATTTAACTTTGACAAAGTTCATTGAGGGTAAAAACCTGAAAAAAGGTACCTATGAATACTTATTACACAGTGAAACGCGTAAACCTCAGCTGATTAGTTTATTTGACTCAGTGCTACATTAAAAGTGAATATTTATTTGCAAACACTAACATGAGAACAATCTTTTGATTTTTTTTCACACAAAATCAATACAATAATGGACGTTAAACAGGGTGAAACAAGTGAGAGGGTCCACTCCATCAGGGCCCCACAATGGCTTAGAACGAGCCGAGGTGGTGACTGCTCAGTTGACAGGTACGTGTGGCAAGAAGCAGGTGAACATCCTCTGATGTTTTACGACAGGCTTCTTAAAGCTCATTTTGGTGATAAATATACACCAGGCATGGAAGAAGATGAAGACTTTAAGTGGTCTTTCTTCTTCCATCTCGTCTTTGAGATAAGACTTCAGCTGCTCACCATGGTTATTCCAAAAAAGCAAACCATGGAAGAAATAAAACAGTGTGCTATAAATGCATTTGAAGCTAACATGCTAATCAAAACACCCTTACAGGTGTCCCCAGGTGAAGCGGTCAAATCCCACTCGCTGGAGCTGGATTCCAGTCCTAAAAAAGGCGAGATTAAACAAGATTTTCAAACTAAAGAACAACTAAAGGTGGGTGTTAGCTCTACAGGACGCCCAAGACCAGGGTGGGCCCGGAAGGGACCCCTGAGACGTGGACCTGCACCTCGGATGACACATTCCGAGACATGCAAAAGGTCGCAAACGTTCCAGAACAAAGGCATCAAACCTCCAAGCTCTGATGAGGTGGTGGATGTAAGTTGGTTGTTTGAAAACTTGAATGATACAGAGGATGACCATACTGGGACAATGAGTGACCTTGTCTTTAAGAACTCAGAGCACACAGTTGATGACGAAGACAGCAAACAAACTGCTGATAGTCTACAACATCCTGAAGGTCATGATGCTGTCAGCCAACGAGATGCTGACAGTAAACAAGATTACACAGACAGAGGTACACGTGAACAGAAATGTGTGCCAAGACCTGTGAGGTTTCTGTGTAAGTTTATACGAAGGGGGGTGGCTAAGAAAGCTTACCTGCCTACCACACTGGAAGGTGTCCTTGAGCGTGAAGCCCTCCTGGACGGTAGTTCTGATATAACTATTATGTCGGCCAAGCTGTTCGAGGAGCTGAGGACCGCCGCTAACGGTGTTGACAGGCTAATACCCTTTGAGAAATGTGCTATCGAACTGCAGGGTCTCGCAGAGACGAGAACAACCCTAACAGCTATAGCTATGGTTCACATGCAGATTGGCGAAATGACACTACGCCACCCGGTGTTTGTGTCTAACCTTGACTCATTCCCATTTTTGGTTGGCCAAGATTTTATAAACCGCTTCGACGCTATTATAGATTATGGTCAACAGACAATGTGGGCAACAGTGGGTAAACCCCTGCCAATAAAAGTGCCTCCTAGTGGTGATGCAGACTGCCTAACCGCAGGTACCGCAGAGGACACAAGGGACTCCTCATCCGAGGACGAGAGCCCGGTAAGTGAACCTTCAACTACAGGTGAGACAGAAGAGGCCCAACAAGGAAGCCTCCTCTGCGAGCTGACACATTCAGCACTCACTGAACACTACCTACCACAGGTAGTGAAAGGTGTTGAGATCCAAGGATCCCACGCCGAAGAGGCTGTACTGTCCTCTGAGACAGGTAATTCGGCAATCAACCAAGCTTTCGATGAAACCTTGGTTCAAGGGCATCTGAGTCCAGAAAATGACAGTCAACCAAACGCTGACAGTCACTTGGACATCATTGTTGCAGATTACGAGGACCCCTCATCAGACAAGAAGGGGGCAAACTCACATTACCTACCACAGGTAGAGAAAGGTGTGGAGATCCAAGGACCCCACACCGAGGTTGCTGTACTGTCCCCTGGGACAGGTAAATCGGCTATCAGCCAAGCTTTCGATGAAACCTTGGTTCAGGAACATTTGTGTCTAGAACTAATCAGAAATGACATAGTTTTTACAGACTCAAAGAGCCCCTCTTCAGTCGAGAGGTGGGAAGACATACACAACGACAGTGACCCGTCGCAGTCTGTACAATCAGACACACCTGCGACTGCGCCGACGGTTGTGACACACCTGAATTACACGGAAAGAGGTAAACGTAAGAAGATACGTTGGCCAAAACCTAAACGATTCCTGTGTACCGTCTTCTCTCAGCTGCGCGAACAGCTTAAACTAAACGGTGGCATCCTAACTTGTGCCCATGGACGGACGTCCTCACCTGTGATCGTGGTCCCCCATGACCAAAGGGGGGTGATGTTAGGCCATGCCAAAGACAAAGATTTGAATGTACACCTCAGAAACACTTTTGCTTTCGCCCAGAAAAACCTGGAAAAATCCGCTGAAGGACGTAAGGCGTACTACGACCAGAAGGCCTCTCACAATGAACTCCAAGTGGGAGACAGAGTCTGGTACTATACGTTCGCCCCAGCAACCGGGAAAGGAGGGTCCGAGACCGGAACTCTCGCCCGCAAACTAATGCCCAGGTGGACTGGACCTCATCTGATAACAGACAAAGTGTCCTCAGTCGTCTACGAAATCAAAATCAGCAAAGGCCGCAAAGAGCCAATTGCTAAATGGGTACATCGAAATCAGATCAAACCTTACAAGGCGTTCAATGACTCCACAAAAGACAAAGATCTCACAAACTCACCGACTTCATGGGATAATAAGGTCGTCCAAACACAAGTTAGTAAATAAACTAATCAGGTTTAAACTACCATATTTCCCACCCTATAAGTCGCATTGTCCAATTTGAACTTAGAAACGCTAAGCCTAAAACCCACAACAAAAACTAACCTTAACAACCGTTTAAATCCACGAGATTTAATTTGACCTCGGTCATAAAGTTGAGACCTGTTTTCTTGTGTGTTGCACTTTGGAATCTGACGACAAGAGTGTGTCGAAGCAGTGAAACGTTGTTTCCGTGTTGTTTAGTCATTACTGTTGTCATTAGTTGAGATACTGTTTGGTTCTGAACACTCCCAGCCAAAAAGGTTTTGTATTAACATTGGTTAATGAATGATATGGATTTAACTATGCCAACATGCAGTTCGTTTTGTTAAATAATCGTCGAAGA
>JBBPBX010049481.1:2936-15760 GCA_038048925.1 Garcialebias charrua
ATATATATATATATATATATGTAGGTATAGGTATATATATTTATAGAAATCTACTGCAAAGCCATGAATATTCTAAGTCTTTTATACATATGTATATTGTTGCTGTGTTCTGTTATGTTCTTTGCAGGTTTACAGACAGCGGTCGGGTGTATTTGCCTTGTGCTTTCTTTGTGTATATTTATTTTATTTTGTAGTCTTACTTTCCGTCTTTCCTTTCTTTCTAAAAAAAAAATTAGATGAGGAGAAAGGAAGTTATGCAATTTTAGAGGAATAAAAATAGATACAGATTTCTTCTTGTGACCTGCTCAGATCGTCTCGATGCTTCAAAAACCACTTTCTGGTCAACAAATTGTCATGAAAGTTGCTCAGAATGTAGAAAAGAGTTTATACTGAATTCCTGATGCCCTTTTAATGAATCTGCTCGATGTGTGATTTTTGGTAGCAAGAACCTGAGCTAAATGCATGAAGTCATTGTCCCAGAGATGATCGCAACATGCCTGCACGAACCGGACAGAGGAACTCAGGACTTTACAGTCCGTTTAAAACTTCATGATAGTGCCGCCGCTTTGGTGTGGGGGATAAGCGCGCGGCACATATTGAGGCTGAGCCTCTCTGCAGGCGTTGCGGGTTCGCGTCCCAGACCCGACGAGCTGTTTCTGCAGTGTCTCTCCCTTCTCTCTACCCGTTTCTCCCTCTACAATAAAGGCCACTAGAGCCCAAAAATGTAAAAAAATAATAATAAAATAAAAAAAACTTCATGATGAACTTCAGAATAATGCTCCACATGTCTGATCTTTGTGTTCCCGCTTCCGCAGACATTAGAGTTGACGAGATTACACAACTTGATTGAGATGGTATGTTGTGTTTGGTTATTTTTAGATTATAGTGGTGCAATGTACGGGTCACGCAGTGTGTTTTAGTAAAAGTGCGGCTGCAGTTCTGATGGGTGGTTCTGATCTTCTTTTGTTGACTAAGACAAGTTTCATTTTTCACTGATCTGCTCATGTTGTCGTTTTAGGAAGGAACAAAAGTTTTTTTTTTGTGCACAGTCAAAATGCAAACAAGTCCTCTTCATAAAGCTCATTAACAAAAGATACTATGCAACAACCTTTGTGTTGTGCACAAAGTTCTCTGAAAGAACCTGAATATTCCAATAAAACTAGACAAGAATCAGTGTTGTTTATGGATACTCCATGCAAATAATGTGAATGATTTGTGTAAGTGAGCTGCAGTACGAGAACAGCTGTTTTCAATTATCCAAGTCGCGTGTTTATAAAGACAGAGCTCAAAGGCTGCTGTGAAACCCAATAAAGTGTCCCTGAACAGGATTAATTTATTTAATTAAAAACCGCTGGAAAAAAGTTTCTGAGACCAAAACGCTGGTGTAGTTTAGTTATTTCATGATCATGTGAAATAACTCAGGTTTGAAGGTTTCAAACCCTGGAATGCTGACAAAAAGTTCTTCAGTTAAAACAAGACTAAAGTTTATTTGAACAGAAACGAAAGCAGCAAAATCTTACATGAACTAAAGAGAAGACATGGTGATGGTTAGGAGCACACAATGCTGGAGTGAAAACAGATGAAATGAGGAGACGACTGCAGCTGAGCCCTGATGGAACAGAGAACAGGTGCAGGTGGAGAGGACAGAGGAGAGGAACTGGCTGAAACAACAGTTCAGAAACAAATACAAGAATCAAAAAACAAAAATTAAAAAATGTGATAAAACATTAGGGGAGTAAAACATAACAAAACAACAAAGAAACTACCAAAAAATAATCAAAAAGACACAAATTATAACAATAAACAGAAGAGCCGAGGCTCTTCACTACTAACAAAAACCATCCCTCGTGGTGTAGGCCAGCAAATGCTCTGATGACCCTCAGTAGGGAGGGGAGGGAGAGGCATGTGCCTAAATGGACCACCTCACCACAGTTATTAAGCTTGGTATGCTGCAGTTTTTAGTTCAGTACAAAATGTTACTCAGATGAAAAGTAAAAGGGTGAAAAACAAAAAATGGTCATTTTTAAAGAAATGTCTTCCCCATGTTTGTTAGAATGATTTGATTTAGACACATTTTATATTTATGAGGTATGTTATGTAAATCACTTTACATACAGTAACTGATTTCTTACTAACCAAATATTAAATTATTATTATTATTATTGCTGCTTCCAATTATTTTTAATTGTTTCTTAACCATATCAGTCATTTTCTACTTACAAATTTTAATTATTAAAAGCAATAAATGACGTGCAACTGAAATTACATTGAATACATTTTTATCCACATTTTGTCAATTTTTAAACATTTACATGTTTGTCTTCACTCTTATTGCTGAATCATTGCCTCGGTTAATTGTTTTGTATTGAAAAATGTATTTTCTAAGATAATAATCACTGCACACATTCAGCTGAATACACGTTTGTATTTAAAACATCACTAATTTGAACATTTTTATTTATTTATTTGTTTTGTAGTTTCCCAAACTGTATTCAAAATCCAATTTCTTTTCCTGGTAAAAAATGAAACAAATGAAAGTTCTTTTAACCAAAGTGTCACATCAGTTGTTGATTTTATGGAAATTAGCATAAGAATACTGTGGTTTTGACTGTGTTTTTATTTCAAGAGAACGTTTGCAGTAAATTGACATTAAGGCTTTCTATCGGTGTATAAAATCGATCTCGATAACATCTAAGTAATCTTCAACAAAACCTTGGCCATTACTGGCTTCACATAGTTTAGTGTGTTTTTTCTACATATTAGGGCAAAATATGTTCTCAAGACTAAACTCATGTGTGTCCTGTTTAGAGTTTCCGCTCAGCTGCGACAAGAGGGGTCGTAAATTCCACAAGTAAATATTTAAATTACGATCCGAGCTAGTCATTGAGAAACTCCATGAACTCTGTGAGTTTAGACTTTTAAAGCTCTCTGACGTTTCTGGATCGTGGGGGATTTTCTTACTCTATAATTGTCTTAACACAAACGGGTGAAATAAAAATAAATGTCGACAATGGTCTTTGGATTTGTTTATTATAATAAACAGAAATACGTCACACAGGATGCGTCACGCAGCCTGCGGAGGGTGTGTATGACAAAAAGTCCTGTCCAGATTTATAGCTGTCCTTGAAAGGATGAGAAAGACAAAAAACGGGTCAAAGACATTGTGCTCTGTGTTTTCTGATAACTGGGCCGATTGTTTGTGTACTCCTGTTCCATTTAGATTAAACAATAACCTTGTTAGACAAGACCTATCAATTATAAGCTGTATTGTACTGTGGCCCTAAGGTGTAAATGAACAACATTTGAAAAAACGGAATTACATTGAAAAAAACACAACAAAAACAAAAACACAATAACATTTGAAAAAATGAACTTACAAAGCGGAAGAGACTCGAATCACATTAGAAAAAACAGAATTACATTAGGCCAAAGCGTAAGTTTTTCTAATGTAATATCGTTTTTTCAAATGTTGTGTTTTTGTTGTTTTTTCAAATGTAATGCCGTTTTTTCAAATGTTGTTCATTTACACCTTAGGGCCACCGTAGTACGGGTATTCTATTTTGATAATCAGGTGATACATGAGTCATCATTATTTCACAACACCCTGACGTACATTTTATTTTTACACTGTGAACACAGACACATAATATGATTTTTTAAATTGAAAGTAAAATATTATAACTAAGGTAAAATGCAAAGTTCTCTGTGACAGGATCAAACAAAGTCCTCAGAAACAACACTTCTAAGTAAAGACCTTGTGCAATACTTGACCTTGAGTTGTGACTTTGACATTAAGGTGGCATGATGGTTACGCCACATACATACTATGTAGTGGTGGTACAAGTTCATATCAAGTTTCAATAAATTATCGAGCGGATCATAAGTTACTGTCCAGACAGGTCAAGAACTTGTTTTATTGTGACCTTGACCTTGGTGCTGAGGTGATGAAAAGTATATATGTGAATACATGTCCCATCCATAACTTTTGATTCATTTAAGATATTTTAATAAAAGTCCACACACATGTATAGCATTGTCCAAAGGAGTGTTGCATACACTTTTCACCACCCCAACTTCAAGGCCAAGGTCACAAATCAAGGTCAAAGTTAAAACAGTTTTTTTTCCTCCCATAACTTCTGATCCACTCAACATAATTTAACAAAAACTCACGCATGCATAATTTTCAGACAGAGTGCCACATATATCATCATTCCAGTTTTCAAGGTCAATGATGCAAATCAAGGTCATCTATTTTACAAGATCTTTACTTATGGCACTCATAACTTCTGATCTGTTCAAGATAATTTATCAAAACTTGATAGACATTTGTTCCACCACTAGACAATCTTTTAATCACCCAGCTTTAAGGTCAAGGTCACAAATCAAGGTAACATAAAATAAGGCATTTGCCTTTCTGGACCATAACATCTGGTCTGCTCAAGATAATTTATTGAAACTTGATATGGATTTGTACCACCAATAAACGGTATGTTGTGTAATCATCACACCAGCTTTGAGGCAAGGTCACAAATCAAGGTCAAGTATTACACAAGGTCATTACTTGTTCCATCCACAACTTTTGATCCATTTAAGACAATTTAATAAAACTCCACCCACGTATGTATCATTACACAAAGGAGTGTTGCATGCATACATTTTTCACCACCTCAGCTTCAAGGCCAAGGTCACAAATGAAGGTCAAATGTAAAACATGTTTTTTTTTTTCCTTTTTCCTCCCATAACTTCTGATCCACTCAACATAATTTCACAAACTTATAAGATCACAAAATAAGATCACAAAATAAGATCACAAACTTGCACTGGAGTCAGTTCCCACCTGCCTGAAGACCGCCACCATCATCCCAGTCCCAAAAAGCTCCACAGTGACTGGTCTGAATGACTACAGACCGGTGGCTCTCACCCCGATAGTCGCTAAATGTTTTGAGAAACTGGTCATGTCCCACATCAAGACAGCCGTCAACATCAACGAGGACCCTCATCAATATGCATACCGTGAGAACCGATCAACAGAGGACGCCATCTCCTCCGTGGTCCACACTGCTCTCACCCACCTGGATCAGAAGGACTCATACGTGCGTCTGCTCTTTGTGGACTTCACATCTGCCTTCAACACCATGATCCCCCAAACTCTGATAGACAAACTATCTACACTTGGACTAAGCCCCTCTATTTGTAACTGGATACTAGACTTCTTAACAGACAGACCACAGTCCGTGAAGATCCACAACTTCTCCTCCTCCACCATCACCCTCAGCACTGGCTCTCCTCAGGGATGTGTGCTGAGCCCTCTTCTGTTCACTCTGCTCACATATGATTGTACAGCCACACATCCAGGCTGTCATATTGTTAAGTTTGCAGATGATACAGCTGTGGTGGGATGCATCACAGATAATGATGAATCCAGCTACAGACAGGAGGTGGAACATCTGGAGAGCTGGTGCAAAGAGAACAACCTTCACATGAATGTGAAGAAGACGAAGGAGATGATTGTGGACTTCAGAAGGAACAAACACACCCACACCCCACTGTATATAGGTGGATCTGCGGTGGAGGTGGTCTCCAGCTACAAGTACCTGGGTGTACACTTGAATGATAACCTCAGCTGGAGCAATAACACCACCAGCCTGATCAAGAAAGGTCATCAGAGACTCTACTTCCTCAGACGGCTGAGACGAGCTGGTCTGAGCAGCCCAGTCCTCACCTCGTTCTACAGGTGTGCAGTGGAGAGCGTCCTGTGCTCCAGCATCAACGTGTGGCATGGAGGCTGCACAGTTGCAGAGAGGAAAGCTCTACAAAGAGTGGTGAAGGCTGCACAGAAGTCTGTGGGAGTCAGTCTCCCCACCATCACAGACATTTACACCTCCAGATGCAGAAAAAGAGCCACCTGCATCATGAAAGACCTCACTCACCCAGCACACTCACTCTTTGCACCACTCCCCTCGGGACGGAGGTTGAGGAGCATCAAATGTAGAACCACTAGACTGAGGAACAGCTTCTACCCTGAGGCTGTCAGACTCATGAATAAATAAATAATAAGAATAAACACTGCAAAATGTCACATCATACTGATACTGATCTGTTTCTTGTTGCTGCGTTCATCTGTGACCATCTGCTCATGTTCGTGCTGCTGTTTATAATGATGTTTTTCTACTACATTAGGGCTTAGTGTATTACTAGCTGATGTGATGTCTCTCTTAGTTAATCCTAGATGTTATTATTGTTTTTCTCTTGCATTTGTTGTTGGATGTAACTGGGACCCTGTGTACATAATCTCGTTTTCAACACATGTACTACATGCGGTGCAAATGACAATAAATTCTCTCTGACTCTCTGATAATTTAGTGTAGAGGGATGAAAAACAAGTTGTAATAAGTAAATGAAAACACTAAGTAAAATTAGGTACCCCAACATTATTTTTCTTTTTCTACGTTTAACTTCTCATTGTAATAAGTACTGTACAGTACTGTACTGTACAGTACAGTATTTCAGTTATTCCGTGCAATTCCACGTACAGCCGCTAGGGGACGCCTCTCGCATTGGTGTCATGAAGGTTGGGCACACAGAAGAATAAATCTTCCTGTTAGATGCTAATGGAAGCGTGTGTGTCTCATCTTTTCTGTGTCACAGGTCAGTAAATATTTATGGTAAGGTCTATATATTGTCTACTTTTAAGTGTTGAAGATAGAAAACGACCTATTTCTGGATGCTAATTAATGCTAATGCTAGCGGATTTTGTTTATGTGTTGAGCTAGCTGAGCAACAGCTGAAGGACTGCTGAATTCACTTTGAACTTATTATACTTTGCATTGCACTTTGTGAGGCTGTTCTCACACAAAGGACATTTTCTGTTCTCTTTATTTATAAAATGGACATTTCTTTATGGGTTCATGAAAAAAACAGAAATTATATTGTTATGACATTAACATAGTAAGTAAGTAATGGCTGCATATGTGTGAAGCTTAGTAAAGAGAGACAGCATTCAAGGAGCATTGCACCTTTTTAGTTTAAAGATTGTTTTTTTGTGTTAAGAGAAAAGCTGTTGTTCTGTTAAAACAATGGATACAGTTAAAAGCTAAAATGCTTATTAAATATTAAAGTATGTTTGTGCAGAATAAAACTAGGTAAAAATACAAAAAAAGGTCTGAGATAAGGGACAAGGTATTTGAGTTAAAGCATTGACTAAAATAAAAACTAATATGGTTTAGAGAATTAAATGCCATCTGTGGATATATTTTGTTATGTGATAAATTGCATGTTAAAATAATTTTCGTTCGGTTTAAATGGAAATGGCCATTGGTGATTTACTGAATCTAAGAGCTATGTATAGCAGTTACTCAATGGTACCTGAAGTATTTGATATGAAGTATGTACACAGAAGAATACTGTAAATCTTCCTGTTAGATGCTAATGGAAGCTCAACGTGTGTGTCTCATCTTTTCTGTGTCACAGCGTCACACGTTGAGAGAATAAGATCACATTACCCTCAACCCATCCAAGGTTACCTGGTAATATTAACAAAAAACTCACACACATGCATAATGTTCAGACGGTGTTGCATATACTCATCATCATCCACGCTTTCAAGGTTGAAGATACAAATCAAGGTCATACATTTGACAAGGTCTTGTGCCACCCATAACTTCTGGTCTGCTCAAGGTAATTTATCAAAATGTGATAGACATTTGTACCACCACTAGACAATCTTTTCATCACCCAGCTCTAAGGTCAAGGTCACATATCAAGGTCAAGTGTTATACAAGGTCTTTACTTGTTTGGGCCATTGCTATAGATGGGTGTATAATAATTTGTCGACAAGCTGTGCTGTATGCAATATGCTTGTTACTCATCCTCATCCATGTGTTCCTAACGTGGTATGTAGAATAAAATCTTGAAATGTATTTGAATTATAATCCAGAAAAAAAAAATTCAAACAGTGCCAACCAAATAGGAGTTTCCCAAGGTAATGGTATTTAACTCCAATTTTTTCCCCTACATACACATAAACAGAAATAAAAAAACAATAAAAGTATAAACAAAGTCAGAAATAAAAGTTCATGCCCAATTATGACCCCAGGTTAGAATTAATTAAACATTTGTCTGTAGAGTTTACTGGACTTCAGCGGTTTATGACTATTAGTTTATCTTTTGAACACCTTGAACTAAAGTCAGAGCCAAACGTTTCACTAAACAGATTTTGGGGAAAACAATGAGTGTTGGTGTGCGACTGGTTTTGTTTTTATTCCCTATAGCTAAGGACAAACCAGTTGATGGTGGCCCAGTGAAAGAATGTTTAATAAAACCACTTTCGGGGCTGGAGACGATCGCTCCTCTTCTTCGTTCCGTGGAGGAAACTTCGGAGTCGATCGCCACCACGGTGCGAGGCACCATCCCCTCTTGGATCAACGGTGTCTTCCTCCGTAACGGCCCGGGCAAGTTTGAGTTTGGCAACACGCAGTGAGTTGAAAACACTGTTGTATTCTGCTTTGTAGCTCCATGTTGTTTCCAGTCAGGAAGTCTTGGTGTCTGTATTTCATGGCAGCTACAACCACTGGTTTGATGGGATGGCCATGATGGACTACAACGTTTGGAGCATGTCACAGAAGATACGGAAAGGAGAGGTGACCTACATGAGCCGCTTCCTGCAGAGCAATGTCTACAGGAAGAACAGCGAACAGAACCGCATCGTGATATCTGAGTTTGGCACCCTGGCCATGCCCGACCCGTGTAAAAACTTCTTCCAGAGATTCCTCTCCCGCTTTGAGACAATGGGTGAGTAAACTGAGCCCGACAGATTAGTGGGAAAATGTAAGAGACAAGTGTTTAAGATAAGGGTTCGTGTTTAAACTTTAAATAGAACATGGATGCACTGCTGAGTTTGGTTCCCGGAGAAGAAAAAAAGGAGGCTCAGTGAATGAATCAGTATCAAGTGGAGGACAGGAATAAATTATTTAAAGTCCAAACAGTTCTGTGTTCAGGCTCTGTACACTCTATCTGTGCCAAGGTTACATAATGGTGACGTGGTGGAAAAACGAGCAGGAGCTAATGTTTCACAAACCTACACAACTTTACAAACTATAAACGTATAACTGTTTCAAAATGATAAAGCATAAAATATACGTTGTTTAAAAAGTTGTTTTGTGCTGCAGAACCCACGGACAACGCAAGTGTGAGCTTTGTGAAATACAAAGGAGACTACTTTGTCAGCACAGAGACTAATTTCATGCACAAAGTGGACTCAGACAACCTGGAGACATTGGAAAAGGTACTGACACAGTCAACAAACTGTTACTAATTATTACAAATATTGCTTATGCATAATACAGTATAGTGTTTGTTTTGTTGGCAGTGGCTTTGTGAAGTGTTTAAAAAAATCAAATATTTGAAAACAATGTGCGCGATTGTACAAAGTACTTGCATCCGTATAAGTCGCATCAGTCCCAATATGTCTAAAGTGGAAAAAAAACATAAATGTGTCACTTTGTGGTATAATTTGCATCTATTATGTGTCACTGCTGACAACTAGGGGTGTAACGATACACAAAACTCTCGAGACGAGACGAGACAAATTACAGAGTTCGCGAGAACGAGACGAGATTTTAATATTAGTTCAAGAAAACTTCAAAGATCGGTTTTATGCCGCAAAAAGGCTTTTATTCTGTTTTAACATGTATTACAAACTCAACTGATGTCTTCATTTTACTGATTGAATCTCCTTAGACCTTAGAACGTTCAACTTTGTTTAAAAAAAATAGATATTCACGCAGGACTTTCCAAAAATTGAACATAAATATCCGCATCAGCACTGAATCTGCAGCCGTCACTCACCAGTGTTGCCAGATTGGGCGGTTCACCGCGATTTTCCTTCTGACTTTTGCGGGTAAAGAGTGCTTTGGGTGGGTGGGACTCTATCTGGCAACACCGGTCACACCGGTGTTTACACAAGTGTGTCTTTACATCCGGTCGGCAGCGCCGGGACCCTCCATCAATGTAGAGGCGTCTGCGGCACCGGGACCCTCCATCAGTAGTTGGGGCGTCTTCTATAGCAACTTCATCCGGCGAAGCCATGCTGTCCGTGACGCTGACTTGCTAGGGGCTGCTAGCATTAGCGACTCGCGAGACAACGTTACCTCTCAACGAGAGATATCGCGGGAGTTTAATATTGCGAGATCTCGTACAACGAGATCTCGTTACACCCCTACTGACAACGCAAAAAACGTGGGCCGGTGTTGTGCCAAAAATCGATTTGCTGCCAAAAGGCGGCCGTGGGAGCGTACACGGGAGGACTTAAACAAGAATTTAACAAGATTTACACTTAAAAACAATGATTTGTTTGCTCGAAATTATAGTAAAGTTGTGTCTCCATTTAACTTTTCCTTAATAAATGCACTTTGACAGTCAAATCAGCTGCATTTCAAAACTCAATTTGCGGCTGCTGGAGCGTGCAGAGGGAGGACTTGCTGTGCATTTCATCGAAATTTAACATTTAATCACCTAAAATAATTATTTGTTTGCTCGACATTGTAGTAAAGGTGTGTCTCAGTTGAACTGGTTCTTAATAAATGCACTTTAATGGTCAAATCCTCTGCATTTCGCCAGGGCGGCGTGGGGAAATGCAGCTGATTTGACGTTTGCTCCAGTTCTGGAGCGAGACGAAAGTGGCTCTGTATGGCAAGCCAAGTGTCTCATTAATAGCCACTCTTACCTATTAGTGAGACACTTGGCTTGCCATATTGACTGAGTGCCCTCTAGTGGCTGAAAATGGTAGTGTTCAATATTTTTCATGTTAATCAGTTCTCAGTCAAAAATTGGGTTATAAATATGGGAAAAAGCGTACATTAGTCACTTTGGTGAATAAGTCACAGGACATGCAAATTTATGTAAAAAGGTGCAACTTATACAGCAATAAATACGGTATCAATTCTGATTGGAGAGGAGCTTAAACCCCACCTGTGAAGAAACTAGCCTTTGTTCTTGGTTCAGATGATCGTATCTATGAAGTAGACCTGAGCTGGGACCCTCTGAGGCCACTATGAAATGTTCTTTGACATCTGTTTGTTGTCAACAGCACCCAAAAATGGCAGGCCATTGTGACTTATAATCAAACTAAACTTTTATAATTACATTTATAGATGTCAACAATAGCAGTCCTCCTGGTCCAAATAGCATTCACATGTCAGAAATGAAACTGAAGCTATCTAAAATTAAACTCTTCAAATAATGCTAGTATAGATCCTCAGTCATCCAGGGTATAGTTTATGAAAATAAATCAAATAAAAACAAAATCTGGACTCTCTCTATTCAAAAAACTGGAGAGTGTAGATCTCCTGCAGTAAAGCTTGGAACTCCACACTGCGGTTTCTTGAACTGGCAAAGCGCAAAATGTTTTCAACTCCAAACTGAAGAAGGTATGATCAATGGGGGAAGTATTTTCCAGGAGTTAAACAATTTATTTTACTGATAAGAATTTAATTTTGGATATGATTTTGAGGAACCTGTCTGATAAATCAGTTTGAATAAAACCCTGTCTTGTTCTTGTGTGTTTTGCAGGTTGATTGGAGCAAATTTGTTGCTGTAAATGGAGCCACTGCCCATCCACACTATGATCCAGATGGCACCGCCTACAATATGGGCAACTCCTATGGGAGAAAAGGTTAGGAATGTGTCACAATAAAGATGTTTGGGACTGCCAGTAAACATCTGCCGCTGCTGGTTTATGTGTAACCTCAGTTTAAATGTCTGTAAAAGCTCTTACAGTGGTATTCTGGTTGTTCCAGGAGCTTTGTACAACATCATCAGAGTTCCCTCGGAGAAGACTGATACCAATGACACCTTGCAAGGAGCCAAAATCCTCTGTTCCATTGAGCCCGCAAACAAGTCCCATCCATCTTACTACCACAGCTTTGGTGAGCTTCTTCCACTTGGTATCACTCGTTCACCTGCTGTCATTCTGTGTCATCTCCCCTGTTTTACACTTTTCCTTCTCATAGCCATGTCTGAGAATTATGTGGTGTTCATTGAGCAGCCGATTAAGTTGGACCTCCTAAAGCTTGCCACTTGCAAACTTCGAGGGCAAGCTTTGAGCAAGGGCATCTACTGGGACCCAAAGCAGGAAACGGTCTTCCACTTAATTAGCAAGCATACGGGAGAGGTGAGAGGCAGCCTGGGATAAACTCAAAACTTCACCCTTCTAGCTTGGTTTCCATGAAGACCTCATGTGTTCTGTAATTTAGGTCATCCCAGTAAAATACCACACCAGAGCACTCTCTACCTTCCATCAGATCAACGCCTTTGAGGAAGAGGGTTTCTTGATGGTTGATATGTGCTGCTCAGACTCTGGCCAAGCCATCAACAACTACATCATCCAGAATTTACGCAAGTCAGGGGAGGCGCTAGACCAAGTCAGTATTATAAGTAACAAAAATATATAGTGTTGAGCTTTAGTTTTGGCATTAAAATGTTGTTTTAGCATATGCTTGCCCTCAATTTGCTTCTGTTTATGTGCTTGTGTTGCACTTTTCAAAACTGTTTTCACTTGGAACCTCAACTGTAGAAAAACATCACTGTTGCCACCGTGTTCCTCCCAGGTGTACAACACGTCCGACAGGGTTTTCCCTCGACGTTTCGTTCTGCCCCTAAATGTGACCAATGAGACCCAGACAGGTCAGAACCTGAACACCCGACCCTCCAGTAAAGCATCCTGTGTCAAAGTCAGCGCAGACAAGGTGAGTTAGAACCAAGCATCAGGACCAGTTTCGGTTGCATTGCAAAAAGGGGACTTGGAAATAATGAAAATTGGGTCCTCA